>SCLH01000331.1:12683-29646 GCA_004367855.1 Oikopleura vanhoeffeni | reverse complement strand
ATCTGTAAGAATAACGGTTTCTACTACGGCGACAGTTATCGGGAAGATTTTACGAAAATTTCGATCGGACTTGTTCTAGAATTATGAAAAACCGTAATTTTATGATATCTTAGAATTTGTAGCTCAATTTTCTCAAAAACGACTCGATACATTTTTTTTTAATTTGGTATTTAAAATTGGTAAAGAGGTTAACTTTGACGCGTTAAAATGGCCAATTTCTGAGATTTTCGAACGTTTCAACCCCCAATGACCTGTTTTGGGTCATTTTTCCGATTAAATTTATTTCCCCAAAATTTTTCTCGGCGTTAACTTTATGAAGTCCAGAAGAATCAGAGCTTCACTTCAACGCGTTAAATTAGCCAATTTTTGAGATTTTCGAACGTTTTAACCCCCAACGACCTGTTTTGGGTCATTTTTCGGAACCTTTTTTTTCCCAAAATTTTTCTCGAGGTTAACTTTATCAAGTCAAGAAGTTTCACTCTAACGCGTTAAAATGGCAAATTTCTGAGATTTTCGAACGTTTTAACCCCCATTGACCTGTTTTGGGTCATTTTTCGGAAAAAAATTTCTTCTCAAAATTTTTTTCGGGGTTAACTTCATTATCTCAAGAAGTTTCAGAGCTTGAACCCAACGCGTTAAATGGGCAATTTCTGAAATTTTCAAACGTTTTAACCCCAAATGACCTGTTTTGGGTCATTTTTTGGGAAAAAAAATTTCCCAAAATTTTTTTCAAGATTAAATTTATTAATTCTAAAAGTATCAAAGCTTAACTCAAACGCGATAAATTCTTCAACTTTTTTTTATGAAATGTCTACTATTATCGAAAATTGGGTTACTTTTGAGATCTCGTCAAACAGTAAATCGAAAATAAAAAAGAAATCGGTAGCTGTCGGGAGTCTCTTATTAATATATTTGAACTAAGAAACGTATGAGTTTTCTCACTAGATACTTCGCTAAATTTAAACATCTTTAACCAAGCTGTTCTAGCTGTTCAAAAAGTCGAAAGAGTGATATTTTCAGCTATAATGACCATAACTGGCCAACCGATGTCGAAAAATCGAAAAAAAATTTTTGCGTGAATTTACTTTAATGTGAAGCAGCTCCTGACCGAAAATTGGCCAAATCGACGTTTCACCGTTCGTACCCTAGCCAGATCCTTGTGCATCGATTCCGACAGCAAAATAATTTGTGAACACCACGGTGAGCTTGTTTTACGTGATATTCTATACCTTGCTCTTGTCACTAAAATTTCTAAAACTAAAAATTGTTGGATGCAAAAATATAACCTTTCAAATTCCTTATGCAAAAAAAATTGAAACTCCAACTACCTTGGGCTTTCTGTAATCCACATTGAAAAAAGCCTATATAGGCTGATGCCTTGGCGGAACTTTTTGTTCTGTGCTCACAGGGGTTAACTTTGACCCTTTAAAAAAGTTCAAAATTTTAACAAAAACTAGAAATTCACAAGTCTTTTCTGAGACTTTGGAGAAAAAATCGGAAAAAAGGCTGTGTAATGGCCATAAACCAGGCTTTGCGGTGAATTTGATGCACGAAGTGGAAATTTTCTATATATTTTCAAGGAGAAGTAGTCTTTTGCGTGAAGCTCCCAAATAAGCTGTTTTGACCACTACGGGCAAAATTTTGAAAAAAGGGCTGTGTTCTGGGATGCGCATCTACACATTGAAGTTGAATTGAAAGTAACAAGAAAAATGATGAAGAATGAATGAGTAGTAGTCTTTTGAGTGCTTTTAGTGACGCCTACTGATAATCATTTGATGAGCGTACTAGTAGGTTAAAGTATCAGATGCTCTGAATAGTACTGGCAAATTCCTAATGAGTTGTTTCACTCATTTAAAGAAAAAAATAATTATTTCTGAATCCAGGTTTCTCGGAAACCTCACATAAGGGTATCCCGGCTCCTACATTTTCTGCAGTTATTATGTCATAAAATGCATCAAATCAATTGTGTATGTTTTGACCGCATTATATACTGAGTACTTAATGGAGGTTAATCATTTTCTGCTTAAACATCATTAAGCATTATTTTTTTAGTACTTAATGATATTTAATAACTGAAAACAATACTTAATTTACATAAAGTATTTTCGACTTAATAAACTTTTTTTCAGCATTTAATGGNATTAAGGAGTTTTTTGCTTTTGCGCATTATATACTGAGGGGCCGAAAGTGTACTACAGATAAAGAACGAATTATAATAAGGGACAAGCGGTTAAAGGGGATGTGGATCGATGTAAAGAAGCGTAGGCTATTAAAAAACTGAAGTCTGAAAGTGTAGACAAGTGTGATCGAACTCTTATCGAACGCTTAGAGGACATCTACGCCACGAAGTGGGAAACGTTATTCTTTGAGAGGCATGTTTTGGTTTTAAAAACGCTCTTGATATACGCCATTTGAAAAATTTTAGGAACGCTTTGGGACATATGCGCCATTTAGAAATTTGGGAACCTCTCTTGGGAGATTTTTCCATTTCGAAATTTGAGGAACGCTCTTTGGACATCTACGCCATTTTCAAATTTAAGGGACGCTTTTGGACATCTACGCCATTTTCAAATTTAAGAAACGCCTCTTTGGACATCTACGCCATTCATATACTGAGTACTTATGGAGGTTAATCATTTTTCTATTTAAACATCATTAAGTATTATAAACTTTTTTAGTACTTAAAATGTACTAATGGAGATTAAAGTTCTAAAACAAATATTTCGACCATTAAAATGCTGAAAAAAAGTTTATTAAGTCGAAATTACTTTATGTAAATTAAGTATTGTTTTCAGTTATTAAATATCATTAAGTACTAAAAAAATAATGCTTAATGATGTTTAAGCAGAAAATGATTAACCTCCATTAAGTACTCAGTATATAATGCGGTCAAACATACACAATTGATTTGATGCATTTTATGACATAAATAACTGCAGAAAATGTAGGAGCCGGGATCCCTTATGTGAGGTTTCCCGAGAACCTGGATTCAGAAATAATTATTTTTTTCTTTAAATGAGTGAAACAACTGCATTAGGAAGTTTGCCAGTACTATTCAGAGCATCTGATACTTTAACCTACTAGTACGCTCATCAAATGATTTATCAGTAGGCGTCACTAAAAGCACTAAAAGACTACTACTCCATTCATTCCTTCATCATTTTTTTGTTACTTTCAATTTCAACTTCAATGTGTAGATGCGCATCCAGAACACAGCCCTTTTTTCAAAATTTTTGCCCGTAGTGGTCAAACCAGCTTTATTTGGGAGCTTCACGCAAAAGACTACTTCTCCTTGAAATATATAGAAATTTCCACTTCGTGCATCAAATTCACCGCAAAGCCTGTTTATGGCATTACACAGCCTTTTTTCCGATTTTTTCTCCAAAGTCTTCAGAAAAGACTTGTGAATTTTCTAGTTTTTGTGTAAAATTTTAGAGTGCTTTTATTAAGGGTCAAAGTTAACCCCTGTGAGCACGAGCAAAAGTTCCGCCAAGGCATCAGCCTATATAGTCTTTTTTCAATGTGGATTACAGAAAGCCCAAGGTAGTTGAGTTTCAATTTTTTTGCATAAGGAATTTTGAAAGGTTATATTTTTGCATCAACAATTTTTAGTTTTAGAAATTTAGTGGACAAGAGCAAGGTATAAGAATATCAATTTGTGTGTACTTAATGATAATTAATTCCGCCCTCTGGGCCTTAAGTACACACAAATGAATAAAGTTCATTAAGAGTTTTTTTCTTTTGCTTACATTATACTGTAACTCTTCATGGAGGTTAATCATTTTCTACTTAAACATCATTAAGTACGTTTTTTTTTGAGAACTTATTGATCTTTAAAACTTAAATCAAGGCTTAATCTCCATTAACCCGTGTGAGCACAACACATATATATAGGTGACTGCATATTTAAANCTTAAATTTGAAAATGGCGTAGATGTCCAAAGAGCGTTCCTCAAATTTCGAAATGGAATAAATCTCCCAAGAGAGGTTCCCAAATTTCTAAATGGCGCATATGTCCCAAAAGCGTTCCTAAAATTTTCAAATGGCGTATATGTCTCAAGAACGTTTTAAAACCAAAACATGCCTCTTCAAAGAATAACGTTTCCCACTTCGTGGCGTAGATGTCCTCTAAGCGTTCGATAAGAGTTCGATTCACACTTGTCTACACTTTCAGACCTTCAGTTTATAATAGCCTACGCTTCTTTACATCGATCACATCCCCTTTAACCGCTTGTCCCTTATTATAATTCGTTCTTTAATCGTGTACACTTTCGGCCCCTCAGTATATAATGCGCAAAAGCAAAAAACTCTTAATGACCTTTATTCATTTGTCTGTACTTAATGATAATTAAGTCCGCCCTCTTAAGTACACACAAATGAATAAAGTTCATTAAGAGTTTTTTTCTTTTGCATACATTATATAGTAACTACTTAATGGAGGTTAATCATTTTCTACTTAAACATCATTAAGTACTGTTTTTTTAGAAGACTTAATGGTCTTAAAAACTGATATCAATGCTTAATCTCCATTAGGTATTTTTGGACTTAAAATTTTTTTTTCACTTTTTAATGGAAAAAAAGTATTTTTTTTTGAAATTAATTGAAAAAATATTTAATGGAAATTTTTTTTTATTGTAATTCAATAAAAATTTTTTTGTTCGTACTTAAATTTCCGAAAATTGTTTACTTTCATTCTATTTAAATGATGCAGCATCATTGATGCTTCTTCCAATCTTTTCAGACATGGGCACTGGCCGTTTTGGCTTGATTAGTAACAGAAAGTGGCACAATAGTGAACAAATATTTATTTTGGGGAACGTATTCTTGTACCCAAATTGGTCAATCACCTTTTTTTGTCCTCAGTATATATTGCCTTGGTGGGTACAAAAAAATGATTTACATACTCTTGTACCCAAATTGGTCTGATCCAAATTATTTATTAGACCAATTTGGGACAAGAATGGTTTACATTCTTTTGTACCCAAATTTGGTCTGAACGAAAAATGTTTGCTGAAAAGTTCATCGTCATGATTATGCGTCATAAGGGTGGTTAAGGAATTGACCGACTGCACTGGATCACAGTGATATGCATAACTTATGCCGCATAAGGAGGGTAAGTACCGGGAGAATAACCTACAAAACTAATCACCACAGTACAGATTATTTGTGTAAATGGGGTTGAACTTTCTCAAAAAGAATGATTCCGATCATGACAAAAAATTTTTTGGAGCCAACAAGTGGTCACAATTTGAGTATGAAAAAACAATCTTTCGGGCTTTGAAACGTGCTATAAAAGTTGATTTATAATTGATTTTTGTTGTTTTTATACCGATCGCGTTACAAAACCTCAAATAATATTTACTGAGTGGTTCAGTTTTGCAGATAAGTCTTCCGGTACTGACCCTACTTATGCGGCATAAGTTATGCGGTACAAGAGACGCCGACTCTTTATTTTAACAAATGGGCAATGAGGGTAGACCTATTTGCACTGTTTATCTATTAGAAATAGTTGCGATGCAATAAAAGGTATACCTTTGCAGTGATTTTGATAAGTTTTTTTGGTATGAACCCATTTGCAATGTTTTGATATTTACCTTATTACTAGTTTGCATTTTCAAAATGACTGAAAAATTAACATTTTTTTACTTTTAGTTTTGATAACACATTCAAAATGGTCAAATCTGGCACTTTTTTAAATCCAGCACTTCCTCCTTACATTTTCAGTGGTTTATAAATGTTTCGGTTGATTATTGTGTACACTTTTCAGGGCCGTCACTATATTATTAATTGCGCAAAAGCAATAATATAATGCTTTATTTATTTTTGTGTACTTAAATAACCTCTGGGGCGGACTTAATTAACATTAAGTACAACAAATAAATAAAGTCATAATATTATTTTACTTTTGCAATCATAAAACAACCCTTGATGACAACAAAAAAATTCGAAATTTTGCGTTTTTTCGATTTTTTTCTATATTTTTCTTCAAAATTATGTTCAAAAATAACGTTTGTGTCATTTGAAACACTAAAACTTCAAAATATCGGTTGACGTAAGCCAACTTTCTCTTAAGTGTTTCCCCAGCTTTCTTTTGAGCCTACTTTCGAAAAAATCAAAGCACATTTTTCTTCCGAAATTTTTTCACGTGACCTTGAAAAATTCATATTTTGAGTTTGGGGTCGAAATTGAAAAAACGGCTCCGTTTGAGTTTTTATTTGTTTTGAGCTACCTTTTGCAAAAATTTGAGTGAATTTTAAAATTTAACCTAGGAGATAGATTTTCCGATGAACAAAGTCCAAAAAACGGTGGTTTATCTCATATTATCGCAAAAAATATAGCACTTATCGACAAAACGGCGCTCTTTGAATTAGACCTACGAATTCTACAAGTTATGTTAAAATTAAGGTTTATGTCAAAATAAAACCTGAGAGGAGATAGATTTTCCGTTTTGACTTAGGTCTCCCTGTCTGGCTTATTTGGCTGGGAGTGTTAGCATACAAAAAAGTTTTGACACATTTTTGACGCAAGCTGAAGGCTAGTTCTACAAACTGGCTAATCTGAATTATATCTTCGAGGCCCTGTTTGGCTAATATTTAATCGAGCATATATCAAATTAGGGGCAGGGATACCCTTAAAAATGTTCAAAAAGAGCGCAATTATCGTCACCCACATCCTTCATATGTACTTTCGAATATTACTACTAAAAATTTATTAATCATAATAATTCTTATAAAAGCTATCTGATTTGACAATTCGAAAGAAAACAAAGCGACGCCAATCTGCATTACAAATAATTAAAACGGCTGTAAAAGAAGCCAAATCACAAAAGGTTACTCGTAGTTTTTCGATGAAAGGAGAAGCATTGATATCTGTTCTTCTATCAACTGGCGATGAATTCACGATTGAAGGTCCAGTTTGAAATTAAAAAAAATATCCTTGATCTATGATCCTAAATCTTAACCTTCGTACTACAGGGGGAGGCCTTACAGTATGTAACATTTTTACTCCCTTTTTTCCAATTTGGATAACTTGCTATCCGCCAATGAGAACGATCAATTTTGGCAAATACCTACGTCTTTTCCAGATTGAACCAATCAAAACGGTGGAATTCAGATTTATCCAAATTGGAAAAAAGGGANCAAAAATGTTACATACTTTATATCGTTAAGAGTTTTTTGACAAAAAATTTCGGCGATATTGGCACTTTCGGCGATATGGTGACAGAAATAAAGTTTTTCATTAAAAAATGAAAAAACCGTGGGCCTTCGAAATGAAGTTAGTAATTAAAATAGTTTTTCAATTTTTTAGGAGTTATACATTGTATAGGTTCAAATAGTTGTATTGAATAGGTTCAAATAAAAAAAAGCTACCAAAGTGTAGAATTTAGTATTTCACCAAACGCAATCTAACAAAAATTCATAAGACTAGATTTGTGAAATTCAATTTTGAAATATAGCGTCATTCATGAGTAATTTGTGATAAATTTTTTGTTACTAAAAACCTCAAACGACCAGGCAATTTTGATGATATTTGCTTCTTAGGCGATAGGAGCACTAGAATAATTTTAGCTAAAAATCGTAAAATTGCGTAGGTTTTTTCCGGCGATATTGGCCCGGCAATATGGAGCCTCTCTTTTTAGTGTATTTCAACTTGGTTAGGTCCAGTGCCTAAACAATATCAACCATACCAAGCAAATTGCAGTTCACTTGCATTTTTATATAACCTTTCAATTGTTTACTTTATATTTTGAACTGGTAATAGCTGATGGAAACACTCGTGCTATTGACGCTTTGCTGCGGTTATGTTTCAGAAATATTCCTCCAGCCTGCTCAGTTCAATGGTCGCTTACTTCAAAAAATGATAATATTTCATCAAATTGGTTACAATTAAGTTCAGTTAAGGATCAAAAAATACAAGATAAAAAGGTACAACTTAAAAATAAATTTTAAGTCTCTGAAATTTTATTCAAACTGCTAGATATTCAGGAATTTATAAAAATTTGTTTGTCAATCAGGCTTGGTTTTATCAAGAGATAATATTGTTTTTAATTGAGTTATATTTTCGCATAATGCGAATTTCGTAGTACATCCCTCCAAAATAAAATGAAAATTATTCAAAAACATAATACCTTCAGATTTTATATGTTTAATTCAATTTGGAGCATAATTGACCGAGTTTTAAGTAATTTACCAGTGAGTTAAGCCTTGACCCGAATCAAGATAATTTACGTCAAGTCAAAAGAGAAGGTCTCAGTTTTTTTCGTTATCTATTCATATTCACCATTATCGACCCTTCCAGTCGAGCTTGGACAATTATTTCAAATTTTTAGTTTTAAAATTATTTTCTACTCACAAACTCTGACCTCAACGAGTACCGGTTTCAAATTTTCAATGCTTTTCGGGTTGAAATTTGGGGATCGGCCCGAAACGCCAGCATTTGAGATTTGTGCCAGCTACCACACCTGCTACCGCACACCGCTACACACTTTAAAAGAGAAACCTATTTTATATTTTCAAATATTTGAGGTCGAAAAACCAAAAATACAAAAAATCTGGTTAAAATTAAATTCTAGAATTCCAATTAATCTGAAATTTTCGAATTTAATTTTTTCACATTACATGCATTCACAGATTGCTCATTTTAAAAATATTCTGACTCATTTTGGTAAACCGAAGCTTATAAAAAAGTCATAAGAAAAAATGCGGGAAAAAAGACCCGAGACCTTTAAAAGCAATTTATAATTGACAAAGTAGAGTGCCTGCTGTTTACATTAATTAAAAAAACAGACTTGTGTGTTATTTTTTGATCCGCGGATCAGCTTCTCTATCTGGTGCAAAAATATTTGGAGAAGTTCGAGTGAATTTGACGGTTATATTCAAAAATACAGAACTTCCAGAAGCATTGGAAGTTCGAGCAAAGCCACACAAGTTTCTATCGCAGGTGATACAACATGTCCTTCAAAAATTACAAGGTAAAATTATAAGCCTATCAAGATGGGTGAATAGTAATTCGTCAAAAATTTCAATTTTTCTAATAAAAATCGGTGCCAAATTTCAATTATAAAAGTATGTACGACATAAACCCATGAAATATTACAACATAAAATCATATACAATCATGTAAAAGATGAAATTTAACGCCGAAAAGAATTGCCAAGAAGATCTTATAAAAAAAAATTTGTCGTTATATTTGAAAAATCGAAACTTCAGATAGTTAAATATTAGTAACTATTTACTTTCTCATAAATGCTAATTTATTATAAAATCAAATTGACAAAGATTGTTGGTGTGAAATTTGAATCCGAAAAAATTTAAAGAACAAAAGATTTTGATTTCTGAAAGATGTTATAATAATTGAGGACCTTGTTCGTATATTCGCGTACACTTGTTGATTCCCTTATTTTCGCCTGTTGATTATATTTTTTCAGTTGTATTTATCCTGACAGAAGTGGAAATCGTAAATGATGAAGACGAAATTTTAGATATGATGTCTTTGGTATCTCACCTCAAATCAAATACTGTTATTGTTCGAAAACGAACAATTTCGGAATCAACTGAACTTGAAATGGGTCTAGATGGGTTAAATCAGTTGCTATTCTGCCGTGGAAGGATTGAAAACCAGCGAGGTTTGCTGGATAAAAATAATTTGGTTGGTTACAGGCTAAGGGGGTTGTCTACCTTTAACTTGCAACCCTGATTTGCAATTTTTAGAATCAAAATATTACATAACCTATTTTTTTACAAGATGCTTGTTGTCAACATTTTTGTGGTGATAGACCGCATGAAACATAGCATTATTTTGCAAATACGGTATTTGAAGTACCAAAGCCTATTAATGCTTGGTTGATTATCTAAACTTTTTTTTAATTTTGCCAAGAGAGAACATCTAAGTCTAAAAAGCAATACTTTATTTTTATTGTATTTGATCTTTCATGATAAAATGCGATAAAGGCTTCCAGAAAAAATTAAGAGCCTCACAAAAATATTATTTTGCGACGACTACCCTCCTCAGAACGAGTTAAATATTTACTAAAATTTTACTGTTAAATACAGTTTGTTCATATTAGGAAATCATTAACTTCCTCAGTGAGGAGTCCTCACACCCAGAAGCCAGAACTTGGTCTCACACCTAAAAGCCTATATAATTGCCGTTCAATTCTTTCGGAAAATAATTTTTCGAAAAAAATTATTCTTTGTATAGAGACTGCAGAAGTAATAAACTCACTTCCAAAGAATCTTTACATATTTTTTTAAAAACAAGCTTTCTCAGAATTTTAATATTATGTATTGTTTTAAAACAATTAATTTTTTAAGAAATTTTGGCGAAAATCCTAAAAAAAAGTAGGAAAAAATATCTTTTGAACGGTTTATCATATGAAATTTTAAACAATTTTTTTGGAAAGGAAATTGAAAACTGTATGCCACATTGGAATTGTAGGTCTGTGACGATGTTATTTCTGCGCCGTTTTGTCCCTGGAAATTTTTTCTGCCTTTATATCGAAAATCCTGCCTAGTCATAAAAATTTATCACTACGTCACAAATAAAGAAATCCAGTAATTTCATTGGTCACTTCTCGAGAATCACGTGATTTCATTGGTCACTTTCTATTCTTGTGACGTTGTGATAATTTTTTACGACAAGGCAGGATTTTCGATATAGTCAATGGACGTGAGGAGGTTAACAAAGTTAATTTTATTTCACTGCTTTTTCAACTTGAACTCGATTCAGATCTCTCCCCCATTTTTGCGTTATTTTCGATCAGTTATTTGATATAAGTTATAATCTAAGTTATAAAATCTGAGTTGAAATATAAGCTATATAGTTAGGGATAATTCGTACAAATTATGACTCCAGAATAATCATAGTGGAGCTTAAAGTGAACCTTAAAATGGCAGTTACCGCTACGTTTTGCTAAGACGTGCCCATTGACATAAGTTGGCGTTTTCATTGTCTAATCGAGTGCGAGTCCGAGTAGGTCATATTTTGTTTAATTTCCATTTTAACTACTCCAGGATTTGATATGGATTAAGCGCCCAGTGTTTTGATTTGGTGCTAGTATCCCACGTTGTTTGAATCATTCAAATAGTCACGATCTGTCAACTGAGGGCCCTTAATTCATATAAGTTATATCTCAATGAAAAATAATGATTTTATCTAAATCATTTTTCACATCTGTCTATGAGTACCTGTACTAATTTGGCCTTTATACTGTAGCCTTGACCTTTTTTAAATATAATTTGCTGGTCATCAATTAATAATTTTCGATTCAGGAGTTGCCAGATTTCATTCGATTGAAATGTGATGATGAAGATATGACGCTCAAATAAATTATTTTTAGTATTCAAAATTTCTGTTTTAAAATTCGTACTGAATTCTGTTGCTCGTCTTACGATATATCAATTTATAAACGTCTTACGATATGTCAATTTATAAACGTGTAATAAATCAAGTAAATCAAATAAGACCTAGATTTATTCCTTGAAATTTTATTGATCTATAAAAATTTAAAATAAATAAAATATCTTCACCAGGCTTTCAAAAGGGACAGGGATAGAAGGAAAGGACCGAATGAGATAGAACGGGGTCGGGATGGAAAATTCAGTAATGTAGAGGGATAAGGATGGAAAATCCCATCCTCATTTTATCCCTTTTTATCCCCCTATCTCTTTTTATTTCTTTTTTATCCCCTCAAACCCCTTTTTTGGAAAATATGGAAACTTTTTCATTTTGAAAACCTTTTTTTAATTGGACGATAATTTTATGAAATTATCGGATATTTACTTGAAGATGCGGCACACTGTATTTTTCACAATTACGGGCAAACCATAAGTAATATTTGAAAAAAAATTTCATGAAACTCAATGCTACATAACTTTGAAATGCATGAAATAATTTTCAAAAAACGCAAAATTTCATTTCAAGATTTTTGAATCACCGTTATTAAATGACCTTTTAAGGAGTTGTGAGCTTTTAAAGCATCACGAATTTCATTAATTCATATCAGAGATTCTTAAAATAAATGTCAAACAACGTAAAATTTAATTTTTAAGGTTTTTTAAATTGAAAATCACGGAACTTAGTTGACCTCTTAACCCTCCGAAACATATAAAAATAAGTTCCGCCGAGGCATAATAGCCTGTCAGGAGGCTATACTTTGAGCGTTGTTTACAGACAACTCTTATAAGATAAACCTTCAATTTTTCCTTTATGAGCAAAAAATTTCATATTCTAGAAATTTCATGTTGAATTCTAGAAAAAAACGTTCGAAAGCAAGGTTAATTAAACCACGTGATACTACCCCATGGTAGGCTCCAGGAAATGTATGTTTCTCTGAATAACTGCGCAGTGCTCTGTTTGTTTGTCTGATTGACTATATCTGTTGATAATCAAAAAATATTTTTTAAATAAGTTCAAAATATTCATGAAAAAATCCCGTTTTTTAGGAAAAAATTGTCAGTTTTCTCGATTTAATGAAATTATTTGATTATTATTAGAATATATTAAGGCAAATATGGTATAAGAGTACCACTGGCATGATGTTCACAAATTATATATTTTTTCAAAACATATCATTTTATCCATACTGATATCAAAATAAGATATTTTGAAATTTCACGACCAAAAAATATTTTTGCTCCAGATATGTCCAGAAGGCTAATTTTTCATGCAAATTGTATTCAAAACACTTTCCTAAAAACTGGCGCTTTTGATCCAAATTTTAATTTCAAATTTGGATCAAAAAGTATTTCTTCGAAAGGAAAACTTAAGCATAAAATTGCCTTTCAATCAATTTGTCATAAAATTTGGACCCAGTATCCGAAAAAATTTTAGAAAATATTTTTAGATTCACATTGTCAAATTTCAAAATGTATTATGAGGAGAAGTTTCTGCGATCATTTTTTCCATCATTTTTAGCTAATTTAAAGTGGCTTTAGCCTTTCAAAAGGCCATATGCCTCGGAGGGTTAAGGGAGTACTGGTTCGAATTTTTAGGCAAAACAGGGTTTTTTCAGGGCGTCGCCTCAATGAAGTACGAAACAGCACGAACATATGTATTTCAGTTTAGGGATAATTGAACATTAATACTTGCTTTCACAGAAACAAATCGAAGGTCTCTGATTGGCCGACCAATCAGGAACGACCTTTCAAAGTGCACTATTTCACTTCAAAAGCCTACTCCTCCCGAGTTTTGAAGAAAAGAATACTTTTATAGCTTTTTATTGACACAAAGAACGTGGGCAGAACCCTAAGTTCAGTTTTACTCAAAAAAAATTTCATGCCGGCGCTTAAATGAGCAAAAAACTGTTTTTTGGCCTTATTTTGAGTGCCTCGGGGAAATACTACTCCTCCCTGGATTTTGACGGACGAAACCTAAAACTGGTATGTATACGATCCTTAAGGATACGCGCAAAACCCAAGTTCGACAATTTGCATTTTTGTATCTCGTCTTTGGAAACCGCCGATTCAAATTATCAGAAATTCCCAAATTTGAGAAAATCGTGATTAAAAAATTTCTAATCGCGATAAAAAACTTTTTTTTTGACAAATGAAATAAAAAGACATCTGATCAAACCTATTTTTGTCCGTATTTTCAGAGAAAAAAAATTTAAAAATAATCTGGAAAATTTCATATCCGAGTCTCTAAATGCGACCAGTACTCCCTTAAGCAATTGTGATATTTTAAATAGCTTTCGACTTTTAAACATGAAAATAAATTTTAAAACTAAGTTTCAAATCTGGCAAAATTTATTTTTATGCGTTTTTAAGATTATAAATCGTGCGTCTTAAATGTCCTTTTAAGAAATGTGCTCATTTAAATATAAATTATAAAGGCAACAAATGCACACAAATGGCTTATCGAAAACTTCATCAAAAAAGCCACAAGTCGTGCAAGAGAGCATATTTTAGAAATTACACCATGGAACAAACTTTTGAAATTCGGAAAAGGAACATTAAAAGTAATTGAAATTCTATAATTTTAAATTAAAGGGGGGGACCCATCGGCATGATATCATGGGCTTAAGTTAAACACAATTTTTTTTTGTATATTTATGAATCATTTCATTAGAAAGAAGTAAAAACAGTTTTCCGGAAATATGTTTCTCACAAAGTGAAAATTATTTAACAACGATTGAATCCAAATTTACTTAAAATCCATCCTTTACCATATTTCTTGTTTTTTCTCGATGTGAAGCAAGAGCTAAATCCTTTGGTTTCTTTACCATTGCTAGCACAGGTGAATCTGCATCGTTTTCGGTTTTTGAACTTTTGGGCATTTTCTTCACAAGACCAAGTACCTGGTGTATCAACCATTTCGTATAAATATTCTGGTTTACAGGTTTCATCATTAAAAAAAGTAGGCTCAGTACAGTGAGGGCACATTTTTGCTGAGATTAATTTTGAGGAAGCGCCAGCTTCTTTGAATTCTAAATATTTGTTATGATCAATTTTATTAAAATTTTTATTTAAATTATGGACGTTTTATAAAATGACCTTGTTATTCACATCATTTATTTAAATTTCACCTAATAAAAACTAAAAATCAATTCATTGGACTTTCAAGTGAGGGTAGACCGTAAAGCATAATATCACCGTTATTAGTATAAAAAAACTTATTCGTTATTATGATTGTTAGAGGTTTGTTTAGTTTTGTAATTTCGAAAAAAGTTAAGAATAATCAACTCAGTCACAGAATCAGCTTTTGAATTCACTGTTCATACCTATATTAAAATCAACTTCGAAGTTTGGCACATAATTTTCATCAAAACTAATTTTCCAGCCTTGATTTCCACTTTCATCAATATATGGAACTGCAGAATCAACTGGATGCGCAAATTTGATTAATTCGACGGGTTCATTAAAAGCAAAGTAAAAATTGTCTTCTCTAGTAAAAGTGTTCCCAACAACTCCAAGGGATGACAATTTCACTTGTGCGCGGAGATTGAAGCAATCTCGGCAGACCCAGCCGTTTGTTCTGGTAACTTGTTTATTTATCGGAGTACAGAATGATGGTTTATTGAATTCAGCACATTCGTGATCAATTGGAACTTAAATATTAGTTTAATTTTGTATGCCTGATTGAGAGCTTACATTGAAAAATTGTAATTAAATTGAAAAACTTTGCAAAAATGCACCAGGTAATCAAAATAAAACTTTTTAATGTACCTAATGGATTTGCTTCAACTTCACAAAGAACTGATGCTAACCAGCTATCACAATTGTGATCATTCCATTCATACATAACTCCAGTCCACTCATGTCCCATGTGAACACAGTCTTCATTTCTTATATAGTCATTTGGCTCCCCACTGGCCCAGTTTGTGTACGAAGATGCGTCAGTTCCGTCTACCCAAACCCAATTTGAAGGATCTTTAGAGCCATTATTCGTATCTTTTCTGGTGAGTCCGATCCATAAATTGTCGTAAGCGTCAAATCGGTCCCGTTTTGAGCGGTAGAGTTGGTCAACTTCTCGATTTCTAGCTTCAGTTTTGATCATGGCCAAATCGGCCCCGATGTTTTGGCAGGCGGCTCGAGCATTGTTACCATTCATGACTTCGTCAATTTTCTTGAGGCAGTATCTATCGTCGGACTTTGACCGTTTAAATCCAATTGGACATGCATCTTAAATTTTTTGGTTATCACCATATTTTGTTTCTAGATCGAAAAAGATTGATAGTTTATCAAACCTTCAAAAATCAGGTTAGACACAACAAATTGTGTACACTTACGGCATTGCTGAAGTTTTTGTCATCAAATTAATGATCAATGCTGAAGAACAAATTTTGAAAAAATGATGTTGGAAAAATATTCTGATCATAAAAATGTTTCACCTTTAAAAAACATAATAAATTGTAAAAATTGACCTTTAAAAAATTGTTATTTATCCTGTAAAGAAAATATATTATTCAATTCAATTGAACTTACCATTTGGCTTTCTTGGTGCTGTGGCATCTGAGCTAGCTTCTGAAAGAGCGAAAATAAATAAATTCAACTTCATATTATTTACGAATGTTATTCTATTTCTGGATGATAGTTTCAAATTTGGTTTCTTATATGGTTATCAGACAACTCGACTTTCTGGTTACGTGTAGTATAACTGGCCTTAGAAGCGCGCCCTCTTGAGATCACCCTCAGAAAAAAGTTTCATGAACGGGTACTACCCTTTTTTGTACGCAGGCTCGTATGATTTGAATTGAAATATGCCGTGATTTGAGTTGAAATTTTGTTAAATAGATATAATTTGATTGTTATTTATATTTTGTCCAATTTATAATTTGATAGTCACCTTAATTATGGCCTATTTGAATTTCTGCGAATTAACTGTATTTAAATTCCGACGTGCAAACGCATTAGAAGTACTTATCAATATCATTTGATTATGGCCCATATATAAAGTGAGGGTTCAAACAGATTATGGCTGTTCAGCCGAAAATTTAAAATAAGTGATCTTTTGGTTGAAATTAATATTAGATTTTATGTACAACTAAACTGTATACTCGAATAATTTGCGTAGTAACCCGTTTGCCCACAATGTTGACTTATTTTATAACTGTCCAATCCAGTCTTTGAAAATAGAACAATTACTTATCGAGAAGAAAATTTGAAGATCTTCTAGCCAAGTTGTTTTGATAAATTGCGCGTTACCACTTTAGCTGGTTTAGCGGTGCTGGCTTAAAAAGCTGATATACAAGGTGCGACATGTTTTTCTTCAAGTTTCAGTACGCCAAAGTTTGCGCAAAATTTCTATCTGTAATTTCACGAAGGAAAACAATGAATGCTTATCTCCTGCATACTAAGGAGGGTGGTTCCTAAATGCACGTGAATCCCATCAAAAATTATCAAAACAAGGTGTTTAAGGGTATCCCGGTTCTTACATTTTCTGCAGTTATTATGCCATAAAAATGCACCAAATCAATCGTTAATGTTTAAAAAGCACAAAACAACCCAAATAAGAACAAAAAAAA
>SCLH01000331.1:0-11493 GCA_004367855.1 Oikopleura vanhoeffeni | reverse complement strand
TTTGATTGGTTGAATCTGAGAAAACTCTTCTGACAACCAATCAAAACGGCGGAAATCAAGTGTAACCAGTTTGGAAAAAAGAAGGGAAAAACCTTACACCCTGTAGATGAAATAGAATTCGACAATGAAAATATTCTCGACATCGATAATCTAGCATACACTTTTTATAAAGAAACGCCAGAAACTTTAGAATCGAATTCTACAATTTTTAATTCCTATTTGTTTGAGAGAAACAAAAGCTAGAGAAAAAATAGAAAATTTTTCGAAAATAAAAATTTACAAAATATAAAAAATCTCGAATAATACTGATCGTAAATTTTTTTTTAAATATGTGTGTCAAGAAAATTATTTAATACTTATTATGTGATTAAAATGTATAATTTGAAAATGTCTGGGTTTTGAAATATAGACAAAAATATCGAAATTGTCTCTCCCGGGGGCGCAATAGTGTGGTGTTGGACCACTTTAAAATCGATATATTGTTATTAAATGAAAATAAGGTTAAAGATAATTGTTTGAACTATGTGCCCCAGATGAGGGGTTCTGCTTTTATGATTTTTTGAAAAGTGCTCGTACAATTATGTACGAGTGGTGCGTACCGGGGTAAGAAATTATTGGTGCGTACAGGTTAAAAGATAACGTTTGTTTCAATTTGACCCCTAAAACTTCAAAATTTCGGCTTGACGTAAGCCAATTTTCTCTCTAGTGTTTCCTCAGCTTTCTTTTGAGCCTACTTTCGAAAAAATCGAAGCACATTTTCTTTCGAAAAAATTTTCACGTGACCTTGAAAAATTCATATTTTGGGTTTGGGTTCGAAATTGCAAAATAACGCTGCTATAAAGTTTTTATTTCTTTCGAACTAGCTTTTGCATAATTTTGAGCTAATTTGCAAATTTAACCTGGGAGATAGATTTTTCGGTGGTTTTTTGCATGTTTTAGAAAAAATATAGCACTTATCGACAAAAACGCCGCTGTTAAGTTTTAAATAATAATTATACAGCTTATGTTAAAATTTGGGTTTATTTCAAAATAAAACCTGGGAGGAGATAGATTTTCCGTTTTGGCATAGGTCCTCTTGTGTCGTCATACAAAAAAGTTTTAGGATATTTTTTTCGCATGTTGAAGGCTAGTTCTACAAATTTGCTAATCTGAATAATATCCTTGACACTCTGTTTGGCTGATATTTCATCGAGAATATGTGAAATTAGGGACCGGGATACCCTTAAGGATATGGTGGTTCCTACATTTTCTGCAGTTATTATGTCATAAAAATGCAAACGCAAAATCAATTGTTTAAATGTT
The DNA here is from genome assembly GCA_004367855.1 of Oikopleura vanhoeffeni. NCBI lineage: Eukaryota > Metazoa > Chordata > Appendicularia > Copelata > Oikopleuridae > Oikopleura > Oikopleura vanhoeffeni. The sequence continues at coordinate 10,191 of SCLH01000331.1, read as the reverse complement.
TGGAACGCATAAAACAACCCCACACCATGCCAACAAAAAATTTTTCAAAAATTTTGACGTGTTTTCGTTTTTTTCTAAGTATTTTTTCTCCAAAATTATGTTCAAAAATAACGTTTGTGTCAATTTGACCACTAAAAACTTCAAAATATCGGTTGACGTAAGCCAACTTTCTCTTTATGCAGTGTATCCTCAGCTTACGTTTGAGCCTACTTTCAAATAATTCGAAGCAACATTTTTTTTTCGGAAATTTTTCCACGTGACCTTATGAAAAATTCATATTTTTTGTTTTGGCGTTTCGAAATTTGGACAAAAACGCCGCAACAAAAGTTTTTGTTTGTTTAGAGCTAGCTTTTTTGCAGAATTTGAGTAAATTTTGAAATTAAACCTAAGGAGGAAGTAGGAATTTCCGAATCGAAAAAAGTCGCAAAAAAACCGGTATTTTGGGACGCGGTTTTTTACGTATTCTAGAAATAAATATAGCACTTTATCGACAAAAAGCTTAACCTACAAAAGTTTTGTATACTAATTATACGGGTTATGTTAAAATTGAAGGTTTATTTCAAAATATAACCTCAGAAGGAGTAGGAATTTCCGTTTTGGCTTAGTGGCTCTTGTGGCCGGGCTTTATGTTGAAGGAGTGTGGTCATACAAAGTTTGGCATGTTTTTCGCAAAGTTGAAGGCTAGTTTTCTACAAACTGGCTAATCTGAACATTATATCCTCGAAGGGCTCTGTTCAGGGCTAATATTGTTTGTGTATCGAGAAAATGTCAAATTAGGAACCACCATATCCCCTAGAGTATGGTGGTTCCTATTCGACATATTCGCCGAATAAAACATTAGGCAAACAGCGTTTTGCCAGCAAAAAGATATTATTTCAGATCGGTCATTTTGTAGAACTAAGCCTTGCAACTTGCGAAAAAATAATGCCAACACTTTTTTGTATGACCACACTCGCTTCAGCAACATAAGCAATCACAAGGTAGCACCTAAGCCAAAAACAGAAATTCTATCTTCTTCAGCTTTTATTTTGAAATAACTCCAAATTTTTACATAAGCTGTATAATTCCAGGTAGTACAAAAAACTTTATAGGAGCGCTTTTGTCAATAAATGCTATATTTATTTTAGAATATGAAAAAAACAGTCCAAAATACGTTTTTTTGGACTTTGTTTCATCGGAAGAATCATCTTCTCCAAGAGAAAAAAAAAAAAAAAAAAAGAAAAAAAAAGAAACAAAAAAAAAAAAAAAAAAAAAAAAAAAAAAAAAAAAAAAAAAAAAAAAAAAAATTAGGTTTTAATTTTCAAATTTACTCAAAGGCCTTTGTCGACCCCAAACAAAAAATATGAATCTCAAGGTCACCGTGAAAAATTTTTGCGAAAAAAAAATGTGCTTCGAGTTTTTCAAAAAGTAGGCTCAAAAGAGAAGCTGGAGAAACACTGAAGAGAAAGTTGGCTTACGTCAACCCGATTATTTGGAAGTTTTGAGTGGGTCAAATTGACACAGGAAACGTTATTTTTGAACATAATTTTGTGAAAAATACTTAGAAAAAATCGAAAAAACGCAAAAAATTTTCGAAACATTTGTTTTTTGTCATTTGGGTTGTTTTATGTTTCAAAAACATAAAACTAATTGAAGTTGGTAGCAGTGTTATTATACGAAACAACTGCATGAAAATGTAGGAACCACCAATGACCTTAAGTAGGTTCCAACGGCATTTTTCACCAATGGAGAAAGAAATAAATTTTTAATCAACAATATGTATTTTTAAATTTTCATACAATAAATTCTTTTGACATTGCCTATCTTAATGAGAATAGTTGTTTTATTTTCAGAGATAATTTAGAGACCCACTTAATTGGGTATTTGGTTTGACCGGCCTTTTGATAATTTGTAAAGCGAGAGTGCGGAAACAAAAGGTGGCGGTGAAATGACTCGGTAATTTGATTTGGTAACAGATCAGATAAAAATTCTTTATTTTACATAATTAGGTCACGAATTTTTTTCCTACTTAATTATTTGTGAACAAGAACAAATTATACTTTTTGTTAAAGTACATGGATTATCTATTTTAAACCCTAAATAAACGAGTAAAGATATCAAAAATCGGAATAAAATTAAATTATGGCCGTGGAATGTTAAATCAGAAGCTTGTGAAACTCGAAAAATTAAACTTATGATTAGTTTTTATCTCAAAACGAACTTATAGGCGTAACACTTGTAAAAATATCGATTTTTTCCAAATTTCTAGAGTTTGAAAAGTCTAACAATATTTTTGTCAGTGTTTAGTTAGAATTCAAACGAACTTGTCGCAAATCTGAAAATTTTCGTTTTTCAATCATGTTTCGCGTAGGTTAAAAATATTCAAGGCACCTGCAAAATAAAAATAAAAGCAAACAGAAGAGATTTTCGTTTATCAGTTGGTCAAACATCAAGTCTATAACTTCAGCCGTTTTCCGCGGTGGTACCAAGTTGTAAACCCTAAAACTCCGTTGGGAACCTCCCTTAAGGGGGTATGCGGACTCTGATTAAATAAAGAAACCTTAAGAGGCATTAAAATGCTGCCAAATTGATATTGGGTGATAATTAACAGTGTATTAAGAACCCAATCATGCAAAAAAAAAATTTCGGAAATTTTCGCATTTTTTCTAAGTATGTTTTAAAAGATGAAGTTAAAAAATAACGTTTGCTCGAAATTTGACCACCTAAAACTGTCAAAAATATGGCCTTGACGTTAGCCAACTTTCTCGATCAGTGTTTACTGGCTTCTTTTGAGGCCTACTTGTCGAAATCAAAGCACTTTTTTTTTCGAAAATTTTTCGGAAAAAATTGACCAAAAAAAATCAATATTCAAGTTCTTAGCTCGAATTGGCCACAAAAAAAGTCTCTCCTGATCTCTTAAAAATTTTCTGAAGGAATAATTGAATAAAATTTCAGCCTATTTGCAAAAATATCCTCGTGAGGAGATAGATTTTGAAGTCTTTGCAATTGTTAAAAATCGTCCGGTATTTGGCGTTGCTAGAATTGTTTCAGTCGCGCGGAATCGAAAAAAAGCTTTCGCTTGACAAATGTTATATACTACCGTTACGTAATCGTGTGAAAATTTTGAGCTAATTGGGATATACCGTCTTGGGAGGAGATAGATTTTTGAAATTTTGAAGACGTCGCACCATTGTTATGGCGATACTGTACCTATTGTGTAATGGTCAAAAATTAATTTGTGATGTACTTTTTCGCAAGATTAAGGATAGATCTACATTAGCATTTCGCTTTTCTGCAATGAACTGTTTAGTTTTCAGTATATTTCATCCTAGAAAATGTCAAATCGAGAAGTCGCATACGCCCCTTTAAAGGGGGTATGCGACCCGTATCATAATACCCGTACGATTATGAACAGCGCACCGTATCAATTTGGAGCATTTTTAATGCCTCTAGAGGCTTTATTAAATCAAGAAGTCGCATACACCCCTTAAGGGAGTGGGTGTCGCTGATTTGAGCCTCTTCCCAGGTCATTTTCTCCGCCAAACTAGCAAAGGTGATATTCCAAAAATATTTGTAACTAAACAGAACCCAACCTTCGCGTAATTTTGAATGCTAACAGTAATCTGATACAATCGCCCTACGCCGACCCTACGCTTGTTAAAAGCTTCTTTAAAAGGGAAAGACACGCAGTTCGTACCTACTCTTCAATTTTCAATTCATTTTTATTATTTTTTTTTGTGTGAGGCTTCCGGAAAGCCTAAACAAATTAATGCAAAATTGTCTTTTGTTTTAGAAATTTTGCTTTCGGCGGCCCAAAAAGCTTAAAAACGAAAACAAAAATTTATTGATTTATTTAAGGATTTAAAATTGAAAGTGACGCCTAATTTGTTTTTCTTTTGACGCTACCGGGCGGAGAAGTTTAAAAATTGCAGAACCAAAATGCCTTAAAGTCTTTGTTTTACGGAAAAAATTATTTTGAAGCAGTTTTTTCTGGTTTTCTAAATTTTGTCAAAAATTTAAGCTGCAAAATGAAAAATTGACATCGGCCCCCAAGAGAACGCCGCGATCAAATTTCAAAAAAAACTCTCTAGTTCATTGTCAAACAGTTTTGGTTTGCTTTCAGATGCAGTTTTGAGTCGAAACTGGTGAGGAGATAGCTTTTTTGCCTGAGCCTCCCAAACTGACCATCTTCAAAAATTTTCTGTTTTTTTTTTTCGCGTTTTGTCCGCTTGAAAGCAAAATATTAGAGAGCATAGCGCAAATCGGGACACAAAAAAAATAATAAAATGATGAAAATTTGAAAGGAGTAGGTAAAACTGCGTGTCTTTTAAGAAGAGCGTAGGTGGGATTGTATCAAATTACTGTTAAGTTCAAAATTAGCCGCGAGGGTTGGTTTTGTAGTTACAAATGTATTTGGAATATCACCTTGCTAGTTTGGCGGGGAAAATGGCATCGGAAGAGGCTTAAATTTGCGAAACACTCCACTCTTAAGGGAGTACTGGGTCGCATTTAGAGACTCCGGATAATGAAATTGTTCCAGATTATTTTTAAAAATAATTTTCTCCTGAAAATACCGGACAAAAATAAGTGATCAATGTTCTTTTTATTTTCATTTGTCAAAAAAAAAGTATTTTTAATCGTCGAATTAGAAATTTTTTAATCACGATTTTGTCGAAAATTTGGGAATTTCTGAATAATTTGAATTGCGGTGTCCAAAAAAGACGAAAGATAACAAAACTGCCATATTGTCGAACTTGGGTTTTTGCGCGTATCCTTAAAGGATCGTAATAACATACCAGTTTAGGTTTCTGCGTCAAAATCCAGGGAGGAGGTAGTATTTTTCCCCGAGGCACTCAAAATAAGGCCAAAAAAAAACAGTTTTTTTTGCTCATTTTAAAAGCGCCGATGAAAATTTTTTTGTGAGTAAAACTGAACTTGGGGCTTCTGCTCCACCGTCTTCTGTGGTCAATAAAGCTATAAAAAATATTCTTTATCTTCAAACTCAGGGAAGGAGTAGGCTTTTGAAGTGAAAATAAGTGCCACTTTTGAAAGGTGCGTTCCCTGATTGGTCGGCCAATCAGAGGCCTTCGATTTGTTTCTTGAAAGCAGAATGATTAATGTTCAATTTATCCCTTAAACTGAAATACATATGTTCGTAGCTGTTTAATAGTACTTCATTGAGGCGACGCTGAAAACCACCTGTTTTTGGCCTTAAAATGGCCGACCAGTACTCGCCTTAACCCTTCCGAGGCATAATGGTCTTTTGAAAGGCTAAAGCCAACTTTAATATTAGCTAAAAATGATGGAAAAAATGATCGCAAGAAAACTTCTGCCCTCCTAATACATTTTGAAATTTGACAATGTGAATCTAAATATTTTCTAAGGGGGAGTGGGCGTCGATACTCTCAGCTTCACGTATAATACTTTTTGATAACATCTTTCTTTGTAGAGAATTTTCTGCCAAGTTTTTTCACTTATAAAAGATTTTTATTGGTTTTGAGATTTTTTCGAAGAAAAAGTCGGTTTTTTTCCGGGTTGAAATTAAAAAGTTAAATTAAGGGGTGTGTGGGTGTAAATGGAACAAGGCGTTGGAAGAAAATTTTGTTTTTGATTTCCCAAGAATTCAGCTGATAAAAAACAAACATCAGAATGAACGATATTTTTCAACCAATCATATTGCGTTATTTTTGTTTGAGCTAGTGGGGAATGAGGCGAGTGGACACCACGCGTCGAAAACATGACTCCTGCAACTATCTTCACCCAACACAGAATTATATGCGTATTAACTTATTTACCGTAATAACACAGAGAAATAATTTTTTCATCGAAATAACGTGGTAAAGATATGACAATATTTCGGTAAGGTTTCATACATGTTTCCTGTTTTATCCAATTTTAAACAAAATTGACCCAGACTTATTCAGATTTTAGAATAGGATATTTCTGAATTCTTTTTACCGTCTAAAAGTTTTAAGTTAAAAGTTTTAGCCGGTCTTAAAAGTCTGTTAAAGTTTAAAAGTTTTAAGTTTAAAAACCAAACAGGAAGAATAATTTTTTCAAACGAAATAACGTGGGTAAAAATATTGACAATATTTCGTAGGTTTTATAGCATTTTCTGTTTTAATTCAATTTAAAGAAAATTGTCGAGATTTTAACAAATTTTTGTGTGAATTGAGAACATATTTTTACCAGTTTTTCCGATGGCCGACACCCCGGTGAGAGCCATCTTTCATCAGAATTAAAAAAAAATTTTACTTGCAGTTGACAGAGCAGCAAGGTTTTGTCTCCCGTATTTTTTTTTTTCCATTTTATTCTTAATTCTGCCCGGTTATCGACCCTTCCAGTCCAGCTGGAGGAGAGGGCTATTTTCCCCAGCAATTCCCACCATTCTACACCACAACCCCTCAACCCTCCACGCTGCTTTTCGCTCGTCCGCAGTGGGTGGAGCAACGATAGGATAAAAGGAGTTCCTGCCAAGGGCAACCGACGACTTTATATGACATTCGATCAACCGCGCCTATACAGGAAAGCCGAAGGTAGTTAAGTTTCAGTTTTTTTTTGGGCATAAGGAAGTTCAACGATATTTTTTGCATCCGACATTTTGATATTGTAGATTTTGATTTTTAGTTCTAATAAAATTTACTGATAAGAGAGCAAGTAACAGCATATCAGGTGGATTCAGCTCCAGTAGGTGTTCACGAAATTATTTTGGTATTCGGATCGATGCAGCAACGATCTGACCTATGTCATTCGTTTTTCTGATTTGATTTATATATAATCAATCAAAAAGTTTATAGTTTTAAATAGGTTTAAAATTTTTGATGAAAGAATCACAATTTTTCATTAAAAAATGGTTATTTTCCTATATAAAAAGCATGGATTAGTACACTTCCTGAATATTCTCTGGTCCGAATAACTATCAAGTGACTCTGTGACAATATTTCATTGCTTCGATTAATTTAATAATTAAAATACCTTTTCGTGAAATACTTAAAATTGAAAATTTTGAATATCAACTTTTGAAATATCTGGTTCCTGTATACAATTAATCTTTGTTTTGAGTGTCAACATGGACAAAACACTTTCCCTAAATACTGGCTTATTTTTCAAATTTTAATTTGACCGCAATAGGTCAGCATTTGAAGTTTTTTAGAGGTAAAAAGATTGGAAAACATATGCTTCAAAAAAATCAAGCGTGTTCTGCCGGTAAAATTTGAAGACAAAATTTTCCAAAAAAAAATAAGTCACTGTTTTTTGAAATCCTTGGTCTCCGGGCAATTTTTTATAATGTATTCGAAGAGACAATTCTACGATGGTTTTTTTGCATATTAGTATGATTTAAAATATCAGTCACCTATATATTGTGTTATGCTCACAGATGGTACGGGCGGTGCTCCACGGGGTTAGAAGAGCGTCTTTTTTTGTTGAGCACGGTTATCGATATTATCGCGAAAAAAGTAAAGATGGCCTTCGCAACGTGATTATTGCTTTTTTAGCTCCTCGAGATAGAAAGACGTTAAACTTTGCAAGTATGTATCTCACCATTTTTGATTGTATAAACGCCTATTAACTGAAGTGACTTAACAGTTGTTGTTTCAACTTACGTGCGCCTTTATTGTGAGGAAATGGGAGACCGTCAGACAAAATAGGAAAGATTAAAGAATTAAATTTTCTAAAAAGTGAGCTTTCCTCAAGAAATACTGCCAATTCATCTACAGGTGTTTTCCGAAAGAAAAAAAAACCCTACACATTAATCGAAATCACTTTTTAACAACGAAATAAATTTACTCAGCAGCAAATTTCAGCTCAGGACAAGTTGAATAATGCAGGCAGTTTTCGAAAATTTTCTCCTAAATGAATCATTCAGAAGCAACCCTCGCAATTTTGCTGGTCTTTTAATTTACAGGTTGTTTTTGAAATTAGGCTTCATCTTGGAGCAAGACTAGAAGATCGCACACCCCATCGTTCTCCCTTTTGCGTGGGTTCCTACATTACTTGAATACTACGCACTGTTACGTAGTGATCTGTGAAATTTGAGCTTTATTTGATATACTCGTCTGGGAGGAGGAAGATTGTTTGCAGTTTTGAAAAGGTCTTCTGTTAACCAATATACTGTGACTGATTGATGATAGATTCAAAGAACCAAGTGATGTAAAACTGATTTTCACAAAATAAGGATGACTCCAGACAAATTAGTATTCTTCGGTTTTCTCAAACGATCAGTTTTCGCCAAAATATATCACCGTGAATGACTGTCAATCATCGACAAGATATACGGTTTTATCACATCAGTTGCCTACATATTTGTTACAACATAACCAAACTGGAGTCGTTACATTTTAACGCTACTGGGTAGCCATCTCACAGAGAAATTCTCTATATTATATAAATGGCGGGACAATAGCGGACTAATCGATGAAAAAACATACAATGATATGGGATTGAATGCATCCAAATATTTTAACACTTTTTAGAGTTTTCAAAAGCAATGTTATGGGTTTTGTTTTGAAGGGGTAACCTCTGACGGTCTTTACTGCGTACTCATTATGTTTTACCGTTAGTCCTGAGGCTAACCACAATCGTATTGAGTTCATTTCGGATTCTAGGAGATATTTGGTTTGAAATATTTTCAAAAAATGGTGTCAAATGTTTTTGTAACCCTTGACCGGACCGGTATGGGCCGGTTAGGAGAGATCAGGGATCCAAAAAGTTGATTTTTTTTTTTGTTTTTTCCGATTTTTTGGTACAAACTACATCTAGCTCCTGGATATCAGACCGATTTTCTCTTTTTTTCAGTATGGGAACTTTAATTTGTGGACGCTTAACACCCCGTAGAGCGGAGGCCCTGATTTCAAAGTTTCTTTGTTATTTAGAGAAATTTTCCAAAATAAATGGGAAAGTGTTGTTGCACATGTTCGGGCCTGGTACAATGGCATTTAGGTCAAACAATATCCAGATTTTTTTTAAAGAAAAAGCAACTTCTTTAAAGACAGTGTGCAAATCGTGTGGAGGTACGCGCTGGAAGTTTTTTTTTGTCTGCTAGTAGTGAGGCTTTTTATGAGGCACTGCAAAGTCTTAAACTCTTTCCGGAAAATACCGGTAGAATTGTTATTTTTAGAAGAGTGAAGGGAAATTATTCTATTTGGTCAAGAATACACGCAACCCACTTTTTGATGTTTTCTGATATGATTAGAAAATTCTAGAAGCATCGGAAAAATTATTTTGCTATCAACTGGATTCATTCAGTTGTAATAACCTTCTAAAAACGATTTTTAATACTCATGCGAAATGAATACCATGTTAATTGTGCAATAGACAATCAAACTTTATATAGACAATTTTTGGAAATCTTTTTGACCATCGGAGCGCAGAACATGTTGTTTAATGATTTTTGGAAAAGCAAAAAGCCAGCCACCGAAATGAGAATGCAACTATATAAATCAGCTTCCTAGTCTCACTTCTGAGTCTCGAGAATACAGCCCAGGACGTCGTACCGGCGCTGCCCCAGAATTTCTGGATCTAGAAAATAATTTCGGGACAATTTTTTTTGTCCGAATTCAAATAAAAATTTTATTGCTTTCGGTCAACGATGTCTATTCACAGTGATCTATGGAGGCAAAAAAACTTTAAGATGCAAGAATTATTACTCCTTCAAAAAGATAGCAGTACGGTTAAGGAAAATAGACGGTTAGACATATAGGAAAATTATGGAAAATTTTTTGACCAGTCAATCGCATTTTTTCTTTTGATATTTTTTGGAAGCAACTCCAGCCACGGGAAAATGGGAAGCAAAATGAGCCAGCTAAATTGCTTTCCCTACGTACACTTCTGATGTCTCCGAGACACGGGAGGCGGCTCCGTCGGGTTACCTCCTCCAAATTTTCTGGATCATAGAAAATATTTGGAAATTTTTTTGTATCGGACGATGGAATGTTAATAAAATTTTTTATTTTCCATCTTCCAAAAGTCTATATTCCCAGTGATCTAAGCAACAAAAATTAGAGCACAAGAGTTTAACTTGTGCTCAATAAGATACAGTGCGGATTAAGGAAAATAATCTTGTAAAATATACGTATTTTAGAGACGTTTTTTGACATCGAATTTTTTTTATATTTTTGGAAAGCGAAACCATTTCCACAAAAAGTGACATGACAACTTAAGATTCAGCTCTATCACTTCTGATTCGAGATATCGCCTCCGCGTGCGGTTTAC
>SCLH01000330.1:204973-216441 GCA_004367855.1 Oikopleura vanhoeffeni | reverse complement strand
CTTTTATAGCTTTTATTGACCACATAGAACGTGGGCAGAGCCCCTAGTAGAGTTTTACTCAAAAAATTTCATCCGGCGCTTAAATGAGCAAAATAAGCACCCAAAATAAAGCCAAAAAAAAAAAAAAATTTTTTTTTGCTCATTTAAGCGCCGGATGAAATTTTTTTGACTAAAACTCTACTAGGAGCTCTTTTCACGTTCTCTGTGGTCAATAAAAGCTATAAAAGTATTCTCTATCTTCAAAACTCAGGGAGGAGTAGGCTCAAGGTCGTTCCAGATTGGTCGGCTAATCAGAGGCCTCCGATGTGTTTTGTGGAAGCAAGATTAATGATTAATTATCCTTAAACTGAAATCCATATGTTCGTGCTGTTTCTAGTATTTTATTGAGGCGACGCTAAAAACCCTGTTTTTGGCCTTAAAATGCGACCAGTACTCCCTTAAAGCTGTAAAAAGTCTTTATAAAAGAGAATATTTATTGTAACTAACAAATATTCACTTTTACATGAAAACATGTAATTAAATTGCTTCAACGAAGCCCAAATCACTTGATAATAAATAACTTCAGACAAAACGCTTTTACTCAAGAATAATCAAGAAATAACATCAATTACCCAAATTTGTAAAGGGTCATAAAAGGCTCAGCAGGTACCGTAATAGATATATGAATGAATTATAATTTTTGAAAATATAAAAAAATCTGAATTTGGGTTTAACAGGTATTAAATGTTAGCAAAACACGAAATCATTCACAACGTTTGTTTTTGACGAAACATATAATAATTTTCATATATAACGTCATATAACAAGCATATAACGAAGCATATAACGAAGCATTTAACAATTTGCAGTAGAGAAAACCTTATATTAATATCAACAGACAGTTCATCCCGAATGTTTTTATACGACTGTGCATAAAATACTGGGATAAAGTAACTGAAACAAGTATTTTTATTGTCAGAAGAAATTGACAAACATGTTGTCAAAAACAAGCTTAAGGGTATGGTGATTTCTACATTTTATGCAGTTATTATGTCATATAAATGCACCAAATCAATCGTTTATGTTTTGAAAGCACAAAACAACCCAACTTAGAACAAAAAAATTTTCGAAATTTTTGAGTTTTTTCGATTTTTTCAAATTTAAGTAAAAAATGTATGTTTCAATTTGACCACTAAAACTTCAAAATTTGGGCTTGACGTTAGCCAATTTTCTCTTCAGTGTTTTTCCAGCTTTCTTTTGGGCCTACTTTCGAAAAAATCGAAGCACATTTTTTTCGGAAATTTTTTCACGTGACCTTGAAAAATTCATATTTTGAGTTTGGAGTCGAAATTGAATAAAACGGCTCCTCAGAAGTTTCTATTTGTTTTGAGCTACCGTTTGCAAAAATTTGAGTGAATTTTGAAATTAAACCTAGGAGGAGATAGATTTTTCGATGAACATAGTCGAGAAAATTGTGGTTTATCGCATATTCTAGAAATAATATAGCACTTATTGACAAAAGCGCTCCTCGGAAATTTTAAATACTAATTATACAGCTTATGTTCTATTAAGGTTTATTTCAAAATAAAGCCTGAGAGGTGATAGGTTTTCCGTTTTGACTTAGGTCTCCCTGTCTCGAATTTGACGCTGATTAGTTCAAAATTTTGATAAGCTGTAAGCAGATTCTTTTATCGGTGAACTCTCAGCTTCAATTTGGTGGTACTTTTGTTCCGATCACACAAACCTTTTTTTCGAACTTTTCATTTCCAGTTCACTTAAAATCAAATTTTTAGGATTCTAGGAAGAAATTCAAACATCCGAGCCAAACATATTGTCCACACTTTACTTATCTACCTTAGTAAAAAAACGGCATTATTCGGAAGATCCGTCTAGAAGAATTATTAGTTTGAAGACAAAAAATTGTAAAAATCGGCGTTCGAGGGTGATTCTAGAAAATACAAAAGCGAAATTCAAAAAAATGGGTCGAACATATTAGTAACCTAACTCATTTCCTAATCTGTGTGCATTTCCAGACGCATTGTATGTGGGGCCTTATAGAAGTATAACTTTGAAAAAACGCTTGGATGTTCTAGGATTGACTCAGCACCTGGTGGTTTGATGTAACAATTTTAAGTTTGAGATGTGTAATCGTTAGACGAAGGCTAAACTTATAAATTAGTATCCCCAGAATTTTTATAACTGCCCTAGAATTATTCTGAGGCGGGATTGAAAGGTACCAGATCACGACGTCCACCCCCTTTAGTTCTGAATAAATTAATTATGGGTACTATTTATACCTTCACAGAAAAGTAATAACAAAATTAAACTTATTTAAAAAAAACGAAAAATATTCTAAAATTTGAAAAAATATAGACGTATGTATGATGATGATATATCACTGTTAAAGAAAATAAAAAACAAATATTTTTATGTTGGATATCCCAACTTGGAATATATTTCGATATTTATTGATGTTATGTTCGGAACGGAAACCAATTAAAATGAAGTTCAGATAACATCCTAAGCAGAATAACATGCTGAGAACATAAACGATTAAAAAATTTTAATTATATTTTTTTTAACATAGATAGCGTTTATTTGACGTTTCGGCTAAGCAGCCATTTTCAGTTGTGAGAGAAATGAATGGACAGAAATCGAAAGTTGATTTTTTTGGCGCGAACTCATATTACATTATTTTGAAAAATTACATTCAGAATTTTGTGAAAGGTGCATTAGTCGCGAAACTTAGTAATCGAGCCTCAGAAGAACTACTTAGGTATAGCTCGATTAAGTAATGGAATCGTCTGGAATTATACAGATACATAAGAATGTCATAAATTTATGAGGAGTCTGTATATTTAAAGACGGTTTTCTCAAAGTGATAAGCAGTCCTTCGAAAGTTTTTCGAAGATTTTTAAAGTGGAGATTTTTTTCGATTATTGAAGAATGATCTTCGAAAAACGATCGTTGGATAGACTTTGGTGCGTTGTCTGGTACAACACTATATTTATTTTCAAAATTTTCAATATATTTAGGACAAGTTTTTATATGAAGGTGTAAAACACCAATTTTGTTACGACGGTGCTGTAATATACGTTCGTGAAGAAGTTGTTGAGTTTCACCTATGTAGGTTGCTTCACAAGGACATAAGTAATCATAACTGAGGTCGTTGTTCAGGTAGTATGATTTTTTTGGCTTCAGTCTCGGTGAAATGATGCTAGATAAGTTAACTGTTGAAAAAACAACATTCAATTTATAATATGGGGTGTATTGGCTAAGGATTTTTTTAATTTTACTAGCAATGACTGAGCATCTGAAACAAGTGAACGGTAGACTGACTGTGAAATTCGTGAATTCTGTTTTTTTCAGTTCTTCAGTTCGCCTAGCTTTAGATTCTGAAGGGGCAAATTTTTTTTCTTTTGAGATCCGAAATTTTTTCATTTATCAATTTAAGGGGGTATTGATTTTTTTTTAAATATTTGTTGTCACATTAAGTGCTCGATCAAATGGTCCTGGAGTAGACGTGGTATTATTAAATCTGTGAAGTTCACCTACAAGTGTATAAATTTTATTCCTTTTTTGTGAAACTGCGTTTCTAAAATTCAATAAATTTTCGGACGATTGTGGCTAACGGTACATTTCAAGGTGAAGGTCACCATTAAAATTAATTATTTTGGTATCCAGATAAATTAATTTATTATTTTGCATGGAATTTATAGTGACTTTTAAATTTGGGTTAAATTTGGTTAGTTTTTCGAGCAAAATATTTATTGGTTTTTTTCGCAAAATACAGATCATATCATCGACATATCAGAAATACATTTTAAGATTACCATTTTCAATTTCCGGTTCTATTATTTAAGACTCAAACATATTGCAAAATATGGTAACAAGACTTTGGCTTAGTTTCCTACCCATCGAACAACCTTGAACTTGGCGATAAAAACTATTTAAGAGGGTTCTGGGTGCTAACACAGCAATTGCTGGGGAGTTTTGACTACTTTTTGAAGCCTTATACATTTGGTTTGGGATGTTGGAAAGTTAAAATGAAAAAAATATTGTTCCTTGAACACTGGTCATGATTTTGAGATATTTCAATTTATATAAAAAATCGTAATAAGCTCGTTAAAAACTTTACGAGAACGCTTTTTCTCAAGCCTTTATTTGTCTCCAGCAGGATATTACTCGTGGAGTTTATTTCCAAGTTGATTAAAACTTTCAAAACTAATCAGAAACATCATTGACCTCAAATGTTTGGCTTTTTAAAAACAGATTATGTTTTGGTTATTCGTAATAATGAAGAATGACTTGAAAATGACTTTCGTAAAATGTGCTATATATCTGTCTAATATTATTTAGATTTTTTTTTGTTAAAACAGAAACTATTAGGCACAAAAAAATATATCAGACGTTGGGATTTTATTTTTGTCATTTTGCGGTAATCTTTTTTGATCATATAAAAGGTGCGCTACGCTTTACACATAAAAGCAGCATGTCAATATCATAACAAAAAATTAAAGGCCTGAATTCAGTTTGTATTAGTGTTGAACTTATAAAAACATACTTTCCTAGCTCAATTTTTGATGCAGAATTTAATTTCGCTATCAAAGTAATATTTTTCGCCATATTTATGTGATATTCTATTTTTGGTTAAAACTCTCAAAAAAGGGTTCAAAGTTGAATTACAAAAATTTTCTTCGCCGAAATTGATTTCTCAAGACTGATTGACCCAGGAATTGTATTTATTTGCTTAATTTATCAAACAAAGAAAGATAATTTTTGCATGCAATCCAGCACCCAGAACCCGCTTAAGGTTTCAAATGAGTTGTACTCAGTACACACTGCATTAAAAAATTGTTTTAATAAATATTTTGAAGGTGGTGTTCCTTTGTTATTTTTTCTTTATTAATTATAATTGTTTTTGAGGCCATAGAAAAAATTATCTACAATTTCGTAAATTTTATCTATTATTTTATTAATAACTACATGGAAACTATAACTACATACTAGATGGAGATCTACAGACGTGTATTAAGAAACACAGTTAAAACTGACGACTTCAAATTCGTTGTGGTCAAATTTGGGAATTTTCAAAATTTTTTCTTTAAATTGTTTGGTGGATTCTAAAGAAAATTTATATTTTTTCACTATAGGAGAAATCAGATTATTCAAAAATTCTTCTCCGCCTACTGTGATGCTATTTATACTGGACACTATAGGCTTAAACGGAATTCCCGATATATGATTTTTTGGTATACCGTACCCCTTTTTTAAAGATTCTCTGGGATTTATCCTATAACCATCTTTATCGCTTAGATGATTTTAAGCTTGTGAGTCATTATTCTATAATCAACGTTGACAAATTAACGTTGATTGGATTTGATTTTAGTTTTTTTGAATTTATTTGGTTTGAAAATTTCATCCACTTTTTTTAAATTATCGGCATATCGCATGACATTCAAATTTTTAGATTTATATGATTTGGTTATTATAATATGAGGGTTTGCGTTAAGAAATTTTTTTAGTTTTTGAGCATCATTATTTGTTGTGCAATTTTAAGTTGTTCAAAAGCTAAGAAAAATTCTGATTTGACATGGTTTATCTGAAAAATGTCAAGTTTTTTTAAACTTGACATGAGATTTCCAGTTACACCATATTTCCTAAAATTAAGCTATAATCATGTTTTAATGCGAAAATGTATAATTTCAGACGATTCCATTACTTAATCGTGCTATAACTAATTAGTTTTTCTGAGGCTCGATTACTTAGTTTCGCGACTAATGCACCTTTCACAAAATTCAAAATGTAATTTCGCAAAAAAATGTAATATTAGTTCGCGCCAAAAAATCAACTTTCGATTTCTGTACATCCATTTCTCGCACGACTGAAAATGACTGCTTAGCCGAAATGCCAAATAAAAACTATCTTTGATAGAAAAAATATAATAATTTTATGTCTCAAAACCACTGAATTAAAAAATTTAAAGTTATTATTTAAAACAAAGTTAACTTTTACTCGTCAAACAGAGCCATGCATTCAAATAAATGTAATTGGCATAAGTTTTCGCTTATTGTACAATTTGTCAAAAAGATAAGTGGCCCATAGAAATTCTTAGTAAGAATCTACTTTAGTCATTTCTTTAATTTAATTTTCATGGTTTTCAATTGGAAAACTATTTTGAATTGTTATAATTGGGCGGAATTTAATAGGTTCAATTGTATTTTAGTTTGCAATTTAGTAATAAGAAAACGATTTATATCAAAAAATCAAAAATTTGCACTCCCTAATATCGGTTGATGGTCGTTATACACATGTTAGAACTCTCAACACAACCCTCCCGGATGCTACTTAAAGTTGCAATTTATTAAATACAGTATGTCTCTATTTCTCTTGGGTCGTCTGCTTTGAGGAACGATCCAAGAGAAAAACTGAAGCCAAAAGAACTTGAGATTTATTTTGAGTTTTCAAAAAATATTTTCAAATTACACATGTATTTTTTCTCAATTCGTTTTTCCTAACGCTTCGTTTATTTTATAAAATTCAGAGATATAATTTTCTCAAGTTTAAAGTTCACCAAATAACTCAGTCAAATTTTGGAAGTTTTTGAAAGATTTAGCTCAAATAATATTTGCTATGTAGCCACACGAAAAAACTTTCATTTTGATAATTTATCTTCTGGAATTTAGTAAGTTTTGGCAATCAAAACCTTAAATTTTTCAAGAAAAAATTTTTTTGTTAATAAATATTTCCAATCAACTTTGTTTGATTGATCTTTGTTAAGTACATTGTAATAACTAAATTTTCCATTCATTATCAGTATACGGTTAATAAAATAAAAAAACCGAAAACAAAAAATAATGCAGCTCGATAAATATGTTCTAGACGTGTTTTCATTTAACACAAGATGAAGGCGAACTTTTTTGCTATGTTATTTAAATTTTCAAATAATTAAACGTAAAAGCTAGATTTTAAGATCGGTGAACTTTAAACTTATAAATTTGTTTAGACGAGATAATAAGGCGCGACAAGAGTACAGAAGAAACTTAAGAGGGTGCCATAAGTCCTGCAAGATTGGTACATTTTTTCCAGAGCGATAAATGAAAGCAAAATTGGTGATAATTTATTTTTTATCTCAAGTAAAAGTGTCGCACGTTCTTGCAAACGTTATATTTTCACATTTCTTAACATACTAATTGATCTGAAAAATATAAAAAAACCACTTTTTCACTTGTACCATTCCATTTCAACTAAACTCGACTACAGATATTTTTTTTTAGGACGATTATTAAAAGACTTCAGACATATGTCGGTGTAGTGCGCTAAAAAGTCTTGTTGTTTATGTTGCTTATTAAACAATTTATCTTTGATATCAGAAAGTATTTTTCCCATAAAAAGTGTGTAAAAATGAGGCAAAAAAGTAGAGGAAAAACACTTTTTTTGAGATAAAATTGACCTCGAATTTGCGCTTTATGATATTAAAAAATGTTCTTACATCTAAAGAAATGGCGGCCTATACACACCACAATTATATTGGAATTTTTAAATTATTCCACATTTATAAAAAATAGTGACCAAGATGCACTTATGAGGTACCACGAGGTAAATAATTTCCATCGATATGTAGAAATGAGAAATGTCGGCGACCAACATGCATTAGTTGACATACGGATATATTAATTCGATACAAAACATTTAAATATGTGGATTCTGACATGATTTTTTGTATGGAGAGTTCAAAAAAGAATGAATAAACAATTTTGGACTTGATTTGCGGGAATTTTCATAATTTCTGAAAAAGTCACAAAAAAATGAAAAATTAAAAATTTTATGATTTTTAAAAGCGTCGAGAAATATGTAGGATCCATGAAAAAGTAAAGTGGCTATTTTTTTGCGTGTTACCTACCAAATTTAAATAAACAAACAAAAAAATGTTGGACGAAAAATGGAAAATTATCATAATAGTTTGAATTTTTTTGAAATTTGTACCGATTTCAAAATTTAAAAACTCGAACTCAAATCTTCTAAAATGATAAAAAAATTTTTATCACTGAAACATATTTATATCGGTTCAGCTAACTATAATAAGTATAAAACAATATACTGACTTATTATTTTCGTAAGTTATAATGATAGTCTGCTGGGTTTATGGCACCCCCTTAATCAATTTGACAAAGGGCTAGTTTAAATTAATTTTGTTTTTCTATTTTCAAGGGCCCTAACAATTAAATCAAAATAATGCATTCAAACCATAGGGATATAAATGAGCTATTTATTTCTTAATTGAGAACTGTTGAAAGATTAGCCAGAAATGGATATCAAACCGTCTGATTTGCCGCATACAACTGAAGAAGGAGCATCATCGCCCACACCAGATAATTTGCCGTCTTATGGAGAATACCATGGTGAGTTAAGTTCAATTAAAATTATTACTTGAAAGTTGATATTAATGAAAATTTAAATTCAACACTTTTTAAGGGGGTGGCATCGACTCGGCAGACTGGAGTGAATTTAACTTACGAAATTAATTAGTTGTTTTACTTTTTTGTGCTTATTATCGTTAGCTGAACCAGAATAAATGTGCATCTACTTATAAAAACAATTTTTGTCTATTTTTAGAAAGATTTGAGTCCGAACTTTAATTTTTAAATTCGTAAAAATTAAAAAAAAATCAAAGCATTATGAAAATTTTCCGCATTTTTTGTACAAAATTTTTTCTGATTGTTTTTTTGAAATCTGTGAATAAAAGCAAAAAAGATAGCAATTTTAACTCTTCTCATGCATGTCTTCATATTTTCTGACTGCTGTTTGAAAAATCATTATATATTTATTTGTCATTTTTTGTCGACTTTTTCAGAAAAATAATAGAAATTTTCCGCAAATCAAGTCCAAAATTTTGTATCAGTGGTTTTTTTATCTCTCCATAAAACATCAGGCAGAATCAAATTTGTCTGACGTTTATTAATATCGACTTCAAAGAAAATTTTTAAGTCGGGTTTAGTTGGAAATGGATGTATAGTGGAAAGTGGTTTTTTATATTTTCACAGATAGTTAGTTATGTCAACCCCAATTTGTACGAGCGTGTTTCAGAACACATAGACCAAAAATATTTTGGAGAAGTGTCATTGTCCGACGAAATATCGAAACAGACACCCGATAGTTCCCCTTATTTTTAATTTCAATAATGTTGGTGAGTTCTAAAAATTTGTCATCGGACTGGAAATGCATTATTTGGATGCAATTTTTTGTTTAATGCAGTTAAAACAGAACTGGAACAAGATAAAACTGTTGATAAACATTTATTTGCTATCGGGGGGTAATCGCCACCGAAAAAAGACGATTCGCAGCAACAAAACAAATTTTTGGGCCATTTATTGGTCAGCAAAGTCAATTTCAAACCCTCACAGCACTAATTTAGTTTTTGAGCATAATCAGCTCAATTTTTTAGTTTTCTTGTGGATGGATGTAATCACATAAAAATTTGCCATTTTCTGAAAAAAAAATTTTGAAAAATAAAATGTTCAAAATTTCGAAAAAATTTTTGGTCATTTTGACAAAAAAATGCGTAGGCGAACACTTTGTAAGATGTAAATCATTTTAAATTATAATCATTAACTTTAAAACTTAGAATTTTGACCGCTGCGCACCCTATTTATGCCACATAGACTATGTGTGTGTTCTGAAACACTCTCATGCAGGGGGGTAAGACATCTCTTGCAGGTGGGGGTTAAAAAATTAAAAATATAAGCGTTCGCAAGAATGAACATTTTTCTAGAAGATAAAAATAAAAAATATAATTTTCACATTTTTGTTTTCTTGCATATCTTTTTACCAACGGAACTCCATCTCAAAAACGTTCACTATCTTTATAGCGTGAGTTCGAATCCCACTTATGTTTTTTAAGTAATTGTCTTAGTTATTGCTCGAGTGATTACACACCGATCAAATTTAGCGGTCCCAATATCAAGCACCTATAATCAACCACCTATAATCACGGTGCAAAACTACCGGCACTTGGCAGCTCGCGAGCTGGGTCCCGCGCGGTGCCGCGAAAAGTCAATAAACTTGCGCGGTGGGGGTAACTTTCAGCTGAAGGATGTGAGTTTAAAGGTTGTAACAACTCATTATACCCTAATTTGACACCAGGGGCTAATTTGACACTAATTTTTTCATATTTTATTAACCTCAAAGAAGAATCCACCTTATATTTCTATAAGTCGAAATTAATGGTGTAATCAGGGGTCGGCACCAGAGCACATTTTTATGATCGGTTGAAAATCAAAATTTAAAAGTCCAAAAATTATCCGAACCGATCATATTTACCGATATCGGGAAAATGTGATCGGTTCGGTTCAGATTGCGATTCGAAGAAAATGTGTTCATGATCGGTTCGGACGAAAATCTGAAAAACATGGATTTTTTGGTGGAATAGCTACCTAAAGAAGACTATTTTCATACGTGAGTTTTAAGAGTTTTCAAATTCCGAAAAAAATTACTTTTGAATCTGGATAGAATTTAATTTTGTATCTTCTGAATGCTGAAATCATTTTGAAGACCACCGGGCCCATAAGAGGCCATTTTCTAGTTGCGACTCGCGAGTATTGAGAGTTTATCACTCAGCCGCCTGCAGGGCCTGATCGACTTTAAACGTTTTTTCGACCCTTATACATAATGGGATCATCGTCGACCAAGTAAACGCTGAATTTTTTTGCGAAAATTTTTTTGTGGGTTTTTTTCAGTTAATAATTCATGTAAAAATATTTCATCTTTTAATCCGAATAAAATTGTATTTGGAATCTTCTGAAAGGTTAAATAAGGTTTTCAAGGACTACTTGTTAGAGAATAATGGCCCATTATTAATGGGCCTTGAGAAGGTTTTTTTATGCATGAGTTTTCAGAGTTGTAAAATTTCTAAAATAATATTGTACTTTTAAATCTAAATGAAATTTTTTACTTTTCGAATAGTGAAATATTTTTAAGACGACTGGTTAGCGAATTGGTGGCCTTTAAATTCGCCCTTTTCATGCGCCAGTATTAAAAGTTTTATTAATCCTTGAAAAATATTTTACTTTTTAATTTGAATAACATTTAATTCTGTTTCTTCAGAAAAATAAAAAAAAAAGTGAAATGAAAGGTACCAATTTCGATCTAGAAATGTTTTATAACGTTAATTACTGCGAATTAACACATATTTTTGCTCATTGAGAATCCGCTTAATTTGACACATGAATGAAGTTGATCGGATATGTAATTAAGGAGAAAATGGTACCTCCGTTTTCGACTTTGCCGCCCTCTTGTGGGAGAACCGATGATTGAAAAGCGACGAGACCATCACCAATCGTTTTTTTGGGGGTGGTTTAGTACTATATCAGATTTTCAGGCCAACTTTTTTTGCGGACACTACCCCCTTAAGCTCTGACTATTTTCCTGAACAAAGTTTAAATTCAATTTTCATTGTTTCTCTCAAAAACTTGACATAATTTATTAGTTTT
>SCLH01000330.1:184429-196839 GCA_004367855.1 Oikopleura vanhoeffeni | reverse complement strand
AAATATCAATAAAAAGTGATGAGAGATGAATGAGGAGTAGGCTTTTTAGTGCTTTTAGGGACGCCTACTAAAAACCATTTTCTGAGCGTAGGTTGAGGTATCAGATGCCCTGAATAGTACTGGCACCTTCCTTACGAGTTGTACTACGTATTTGGAAAAAAAATAAATTATTTCTGAAGCCAGGTTTCTCAGAAACTTCACTTGAAAATGTGTAAAAAAGAGCCCAATTATCGTCGCCCACATCCTTTAAGCACAAATCATAAGGTAATTTGGACGAACAAAAACACAGTTTCGTCTCCTTTTTGCCATTCCAATTTTATCCTGTTTTAGAATATACCAGAGAAATAAACATATAGAGAAATAAACATATAAAATTAGTCCACCTAGTTATACTTTGCAGTACTCACGTTAGATAATATAACGACCCCTTGGGTTTGTAACAGTGGTACCGTACCACTGGTACGGTACTGGTACCAGAAGTAAAACTCAAACTAAAACTTCGTGGATTAAATTTTTTTTCATCAGAGAAAATATTTAAATTTAACGGTAATTAAAAAAAATTATTTTCTTCTAGGTAACAAAAAAAATAAACAAATTCTAGTGTCAGCCGACCTAGGAACAAAAAAATCTTAGAGTTTCGTTCGAAAACTAGGTACTAGAAGTCGTCGCGCCTAGTATAAAACAAATTGTAGCCACGGTTGAATCCTGGTGATATCGTGTAACGTTGACATTGATTATATTTAGTGACGCATTGGAAAAGTACCGTTTGTTCTATTTTTTTATAAAAATGTTTCAGACAATTAATGATGTTTTGCTGCATTTGAAATTACTGCAATCAAATTGTGCTGATAAGCATGGAAAAGAAATCCTACAAAAATCAATTTTGGCTTGTTATGCCAAAACAAACGAAATAATTTAATTTGAAACACCTTTTACCGATAACGATAAAACTAAAATTTTGGAGAAGTTCTCAGAATATATTTTTAAAATTGATAACGATAATAATTCTAACACAAATTTTGACCCCGAAACTGATAAAATTATCGATAATTATGAAATCAAGGAAAAGGGTTTTACCGCTGTTCCCTCACCAAAAAACTGTAATGTTAAAATTTTAAAAGTGGGGTTTTCCGCTAAACCCAATCAAAATAACGGTAACTTTGAAATTAGTAACGTGGGTTTTATTGCTGTACCCAATCAAAATAACGGTAACTCTTTAATTGTCAAAGGAGGTTTGTCCGCTGTACCTTTACGAAAAAACGGTACAAATTATCAAAATCAAGTTGGTTTCACCGCTGCACCAAAATCAAAAAACGTTGAATTTGAAATTTTTAACGTTGGTTTTTCGCTGTACCCAATATAATTTTCATAAATAACGTTAATAATTAAATTTTCAAAACGGGTTTGTCTGCTGTACCCGTACAAAAAACGGTACGAATTTTGTTGATCGTGCTGGTTTTGCCAGGAAACTAAAATTTTTAGTGCTTTTAGCGATTAATGTTTGAAAATTCAGTTATTTGTCCGATTTGACAACTTTATGTCTCGGAATTTTTCTAGCGGTAATACAAATCTGGGGGGTCATAGATTTATATCAACCTTGGAATCGCGGTTTCCTCGATTTAAGATGTTTCAAAAATACGGTTATGCTTACCTCAAAAAAGCACAAAATTTATCATTTTTAGGGTATCCTGCTCAATTAAGTCCGACTCGCACAAGATTAAAACGATTGTTGGTCTGCTGCTGTTGGTCCGAAAATTTCCGAAACCAACCGATTATAAATTCTGCATACTAGCGTTATTTACCGTTATAATAAGTGCTGGCGGGCTGTTACAACATTCTGCGTCAACGTGTTTTTAAGCACAAATCATAACAGTAATTTGGGCGAACAAAAACACAGTTTCGTCTCCTTTTTGCTATTCCAATTTTATTCTGTTTTAGAATGTAGAGAAATAAACATACATGTATAAAATTAATCTACCTAGTTATACTTTGCAGTACTCACGTTAAATAATATTACGACCCCTTGGGTTTGTAACATACGGTACACAATATTCGTTTTCTTTGAAAAGTGCTCAAATTATATAGAAAAAACTTTTTGGTTAAACTTCAAAGATTTTTAAGACTTTTTTCTCATTACACTAAAGTACGAATAAAATCACATGACAAAATAATTAAAGAATAAGTTGTGAAATATGTAATAAATTAATCCTTATTTCTTGAAATATAAGATCACGTGATAATTTTGGAAAATATCATTATGTTCAAAATTCTTAAATGAGATGTTTATTGGCCTTACAATTTTTTTGGCATAATTTGATCACTATTTGTTTACTTGAAACAAAACCTAATTTCCTAATTTGAAGGTAACGTGATCGTTTTTGGACTTTGGGCAAATAGATAAACACCTTAAAAACGTACTAAAAACCACTTCACTCTTTATCAAAAATTGATTCAAGTAATTTTTGAAAAAAAACAGTACTACTTCTACCAAACTTATTCCTTGAATATACGGTGAAGAGATCATTTTGTTGCTATGGTGTGATAGGAAAAAAATCTTAGAACTGTTTTATGATTCCGTGCAGAGGCTTTTTTTGATGATTTAATTTCATTTTGCAAAAAAATAAGGACTGTAATACAGTAAAAATTTTCGTTATAAGAACGCACAAGCGTCAATTATTCAAATACTTGATGTCTCACTTTGTAAATTGTTATTCATAAATGATTAAGGTTCCTAAATTGCGATTAAAGGGCATCTGGTCACTCATGACCAGAAAGACACCAAGGGAGTTAATTTCCCAAAACTTTGAAAACATTATGGATTTCTAGTGTAGGGTGTAAAGTGTTATTTTTGCATTTTTGGGTCGTGGTTATCCATTCACCGGTTTTTACAACATGTGATGAAAAAATAAAGAAAATTCTTCCAGAGATGTCAAACTGAAATTATTATTCAATTTGAATAAAAAAATAATTTTTCGCTTCATAAAATGGTATATTTTATTTATCCTAGATCAGAGTTCCGCATACTGAAAATGTAAGAACTTGTAATAACTGTCACGGAAGAGGGCAAAATAGATGCTGGAAATGTCATGGGAGAGGTCATAATGATTGTCCCAGTTGTACCGGAGGAAGAAAGGCAAACGGTGAAGATTGCAGCTTTTGTCAGGGTGGCCGAAAAAGGTAAAATATTAACCATTTTTAATAATTTATCAAAATTTAACTTTTGAAGGCCATCGCCGAATTAAACAAGCGTTAATTATTTTTAAGTGACAATTTTTTTTGAATTTTTTTAATAAAACGCGAATATTTACTTCCAATCTCATAAAAATTTTCATAATCTAAAAAGTGTTCGGTAAAAAGTGTTTGGCAAACGGAGACTCCATTATGGAGATTCAAAATTAAATTTCAAGAAAATTTCACAGCTTTTGAAAAATCATACATGTAATTAAATTTATTTAAAATCGAGCTTAGGATCGCCACAAGTCATTAAGTTAAAAAGTTTTTTTTCAAGCGCGTATTACAGAAATCTCAAGGTAGTTGGAGTTTCAATTTTTTTTGCATAAAGAAGTTCAAACGATATATTTTTGCATTCGACATTTGATATTCTAGAATTTTTATTCTAGACAAATTTAATGATAAGAAACAAGGTACAGCATATCACGTGATACAAGCTCACAGTGGTGTTCACAAATTATTTTGCAATTGAATCGATCACGAGGATGACCTGTGTCATTGTTTTATCTGATTTGGTCTACAAAATCATTCGTATATCATTCGTATCATTCGTATATAACATCGAAAATTATTTTTAAATAGGTCTAAAATTTTAATGAAAAATCACAATTTTTAACTAAAAATGGTTATTTTTCCCTATAAAAGCAGATTAGTTCACTTTTGATATTATTTCTGGGTCGATATGCTAATCAAGTGACTCTGTGAACAATATGTAATTGCTCGAATTATTTTTTTAATAATTTAAATATTTTCGAGGAATACTTAAAATTGAAAATTTTGAAATATCACTTCTGAAAAAAAAAATATCTGTTCCTATATCGAAGAACCTGCCTAGTGTAATTTTTATGTCAATCGTCTATGTTTTTATGTTGTTATTGACATAAAAATAACACTAGGCAGGTTCTTCGATATACTTATTAATCTTTGTTTTGAGTGTCAACCATGGACAAAACACTTTCCTAAAAACTTGCTATTTTCAAATTTCAATTGACGCAATAGGTCGCATTTAATTTTTTTAGAAGTAAATGATTGGAAAAAAATCTTAAAAATCAACCCTCCGTAATATTCGAACAGAATTTCCAAAAAAAAAAAAGTTATTTTTTTGAAATCCTTGCAAAATTCTCTATAATGTATACGAACGAGACAATTCTACGATGTTTTTTTGCATTTTTTAGATGGTTTTAAATATGCAAAAGCCTTTATAAAGACTTTGTGCTCACACGGGTTAACGTAGACTTTAGAAGTGAATCTGTACCCAGATTCGATTCTGACAACGCGTTGCCATTCTTATAAATCGAGCAATATGAGCAAAATTTTATTATTAACCAACATTTTTTATTGCCTTAAAATAGAATTCAGCCAATTTGCTATACAATTAGAAAAATATTTTTTTTTCGAAACGTAGAAAAAGGCATATAATGGGGAGAAAACAAAAGTTGCGAAAATTACCTCCAGTTACACACAAAAGTGCAATAAAAAGATGAAATTAAACCTATATATATTTGAAACAACCTAATATTAAACTTCAAATGATTTGCAATCGCTCTGTCTAAAAATAATTATATGTCTTCTACAAAATTCTCTAGTAAAATGTTCTTAAATTTCTGTGGAATAATTTATTTCTTGGTCAAGGTCAATTTTAAGTTCATCGTATAAACTTGAAAGTACCACCAAAATAATCGGAAGGGTCAACTTTCTCTTAGAAATATTAGCAACTATGGCCCATAGTCTATGGGTCAATAATGTACCTAAAGGTCACAAGAGAGCAAAAATGGTCAGATTTCACAGGGGGAATTCTGCTCTCTGGCGCCTTTTCACTACATAATTGACCGGTAGTTGCTAATATTTTCATCAAAAAAGTCGACCTTTCCAATTCTTTTGAGGGTACTAACAAGTCTCTAAAATGAACTCTGAATTTGACGATGATTTGATATACAATACACCATATACGGTAATTTGAAAAAAGTACTCAAATTACGTCAAAAACGTTTGGAGATGAACTTCAAACTTTTTAAGACTTTTTTTCATTACACCAAAGTCCGAATAAAATCACGTGACGAAATAATCCAAGAATAAGGTTTGAAATATGTCATAAATATATCCTTATTTCTTGAAAAATAAGATCACGTGACGTTTTTTGAAATGCCGTTATGTTCAAAAAATTTTGATTATGTGTTTATTAGTCCTCAAAATTTTTTGGCGGAATTTGAGTACTATTTGTGTACTTGAACCAAAACATTATTTTTTAATTTGAAGGTCACGTGATCGTTTTTGGACTTCGGTGTAATGGGAAAAAAGTCTCAAAAACTTCTTAAGAACCTCTTCACATTTTTCAAAAACTTCTTAAGAACCTCTTCACATTTTTCAAAAACTGATTTAGGCAATTTTTGAAAAAAATAGTACTATTTCGGCCGACCTCATTTTTTGAATGTACGGTCACGTGATCATTTTTGGACTATGATGTACTGAAAAAAAAACTCAGAATTTTTTCTGATTACGACGAAAAGTGTTATTCGGTGATTACAAAAATTTTTGGAAAAAATATTTACTGTAATACAGTAAAAATTTTCAAAAAAAACGCACAAACGTCATGTTGTTTTAAAGTTCATCGATAACTTTATAACTGGTCTTGCCATTTATGATTTATTGTCGTAAAATGCGATTAAATGGTGAATGGCAACGCGTTGTCAGAAATCGAGTCTACGAATAAAAAGTTTAAATTAAAAAAGTATTTGAACGTAACAACATCGTTTTTTAGACAAACAGGATGTCACATTTTTATGTTTAACCCCCTCACACCCAAAACCATTGAAATTCCCCTCACACCCAAAACGCCATTCGGGGACGCCACTTTGAGCGGTTATTGCGGAGATAATAAATGCGATAGAATATTCATTATTTTCACTGGCCTAAGATCAAGGATAGATTTAAATTGGAGGCCAATAATTTTTTCAAAATTTTTATTCTGTTAGCTCGATAAATGCAAAAGAAAATAGAGGTTTAGTTTCAGGTACTTCATCGGAAAACCATACATTTTTTAAAATCACATATGAATTACAAAAGATTAAGTAGCACACTTGCTATTCAAATGTGATCTCGAATTTCAAATAGCTCATCTGAATCGTCTGNATAGAGAAATCACTTGAGAAAAAATAAAACTCTCAATAAAGACCAGAGAAAAAAAATAATAGTTCCAAGAGCAGCCTCAAGTAATTTCCTAAATCTGAGTCACCTCAGAATTTTGATTTTAAGTGTCGTATTTACGCTAGAATTTTTTTACGAAAATCAGGTGAAAATCCTAAAAAAAAGTAGGAAAAAATATCTTTTGAACTACTAGTCGTATCGAATTTTTAAAACCATTACTAGAAAAAAAATTGCGAACTTTATGACACATCTGAATTAAAAGTCTGTGGAGTTATTATTTCTATCTCGTTTTAATGATTTAAAAAATCTCGCGTCCCCGAATGGCGTTTGGGTGTGAGGGGGTTAAACAGTTTGAAATTTTCTACCCCGTTTAACAATAAATTGCGCGATCTGATTGAGCAGGAATTTATCAATCGCGAGATTGCCGAATCAGCGCTCTTGTTACACCAGAAAGAAAATGTCCAGTAAAACGTGACATCCTGTATTTTCACCGTCAAAAACCGTCAAAAACTACACAATATCTGAAGTTTTCAGATTTATATGACCTTTTTATCGGGTAGCTGATTTTTTGCTCGGGAGGCCTATGTATATTATTTCGTTTGGTTATCGAAAGATAAGACTTTCAACTTGACCATATTTATATTTTAGTTGTTGGAGTTTAAATTTGGTAATTATCTTTAGGTAAAAATATTCTCAAATGTTTTTGAAAAATTAAGGTGTCATGTTTGTCATGGAAATGGCTTGATAACATGTAGAACTTGCGCTGGGCACGGCCAATTAAAACTTTTTATCTTGCTGACAGTGAAATTTCATACTCATTATGATGATTATGTCTACGAGACAACAGATTTGCCTGATAAATTGATTCTAAAGGCAAAAGGTCAAAATATGTTTGATGAAACAGCCGATAGAATTGGCCCGATTCCGAATTTTAATATCGACGACATTAACATCAATTCACAAAAACTTATCGATGAACATGCGACCAAGGCGATTTTTCAAATTAATAACGTTTTAGATAGAAATTAAAGATTCAAATTCAGAAGAGTCGGCTGTTTTTACAAAAAGTTAACTTATTTAATTGCGTGAGTCTGACGGCGATCACGGGTCTTGTTGAAGCGATAAAGAGCTGTGAACTCTGAGTCTCTCGGCACATTTTTCCTATAGCGTACTTATTGGATTTTTATTTTGGTTGTTTTGAGACATATTATATGGCTTTTTTTTCAATTCATAAAGACTAAAAATATGATTTGTTTTCGATTTATTCAATCATTTTCAAATCAGAATAAAGAGTTCGAGAAAATATTCTCGCAGATTAACATGAAGTAATTTCGCGCTCAAAAATGACCAGAAATAGTGTTGGTCATACTAGTAGACTTCTTAAAAATAGAATTCAAGAGCACAATAGATGTGCTAGCTCATACATTTTTGACCATGTATATGGTTGTGCATATGGTTGTGTAGAATACTTAAGTGTTTTAAGAGCAAAATATAGTGAGGATCCGAACCTAACCGAACGAAGAAATCACTTATACAGGTATTTTACAGCACTCTCCACAAATTTGTCAAATTGGCATGAGCGTACTGTCTATGAGAATCTCATGATCACACAGTTACAACCCACGTTGAATAAACAACTTGAAAACAAAAACTCAAATTTGATTTATACTTGTATTTTCCGTATAAATGACCCTTATGAAAAGATAGAATAGTAGGCCTTTAATAACCCAATTTCGAGGCCTACTATTTCTAATTTATTTTTAAGCGCGAAATTACTTTATGTTAACCTGCGAGAATTTTCTCAAACTCTTTATTCTGATTGAAAATGATTGAATAAATCGAAAGCTTATCATATTTTTAGTCTTTATGAATTGAAAAAAAAGCCACAAACAATTTTCCTACCTTTAAAACTCACGGAGGAGATAGGCTTTTTGCGAAAAAATATGATTCTGTTTTGAAGCTCGTTCCTGATTGGTCGAGCAATCAGTGATCTCTCATTATGTTTCAGGATGTCAGATTTTCGTTCAAATATAACATTGTTGTTTCACTATTTGGTTTCACAATGTGCTGTCTTTTAGATATTCGCCGTCAAAAAACACAAAATCATGTTTTTCCATGAGAGATACTCCCTTAAGAAGGTTCTAAGTGCTAAATTGCATGCCGAAATGATCTTTTTATGTTAGATAATTGAAACAAACAAATACAATTCCTTGGTAAAGCCCTAAGAAATCTATTGCGACTAATAAAAATTGGCTATTTTTAGTTTGAAGTCTATTTTGAGAGTTTCACCAAAATTAGCATATCACATAAATATGTATAAAAATTGAATTCGAATAGCAAAATTGAATTCTCCGGTGAAAACTTACCAAGAAAATAATGTTTTAAAAAGTCTGACACTATTTTTAACAGAAATTAGACTTCTGATTGTTTGTTATGGTATTAACATGCTGTTTCTATTGTTAAAAGAGTGGACGCGGTATTTGTCATCACCAGTTATATAGATTTAAAACTTGATATTTTCGACGTGAACTGTGTTGCATTAATTGCGTTGAATCTTTATCAACAACAAATTTGTTTTTTATCAAATAAAGTTAACGAGTTATTAGACGTGTTACAAAGAAGGTTTTTGGATGTTTTTTACATATTATGAGAAACCTTAACGTAAATATGCAATTATTCGACGTCAAACGTTTTTTCTATTTAGTTTGATGAACTTTTGTCAGAAAATCAATGAAGTTGTATGTAGACTCCGTCAGTTATTAGCTGCTGGAGGAAATTTCTAAGACACGAAAATCAATTATGTACAGATTGTTACAGCTT
This sequence comes from Oikopleura vanhoeffeni, assembly GCA_004367855.1. Classification (NCBI taxonomy): domain Eukaryota; kingdom Metazoa; phylum Chordata; class Appendicularia; order Copelata; family Oikopleuridae; genus Oikopleura; species Oikopleura vanhoeffeni. The sequence goes on along the minus strand of SCLH01000330.1, from coordinate 187,644 downwards.
TGTAACGAATTCAGAAATAATTTGAAAACATAATAACTTTGAAAAGGGCTTGTGAAACAATATTTGCTTTTCATTTTTATGTTTCAGACTTAAACTTTAAGTATTCCCATCAAAATTTATAGACTGTTCAAAGTAGTGAAAAATACCCAGCAAATTGCTGTGTTAGCACCCAGAACCCTCTTAAAGCTCGAAAAGACCACCCATCATTCATTTTGGTTCGAAAATTAATCTGAAATTTTAGAGGAAAATTTGTCATGTTCCCAAAGTATTACATCTGAAGAAGAGGAGGACTCGTCAACGCAAAAATTGGTCACTAAATCGAAAAAGAAAAAATCTGTTACGTTTGTAAGTTGTCTCTTCGGTTTCTGTTTTTTTAATGATTCTGCATTTTATGAATAAATTCACTCTTATAAAAGTCAATGTTCGCATAAGGATATTAAAACTGAAATCATCTCGCAAGATGATATTATAAGTTCTTGTTAGCACAGGAAAACAATGATATTATACGCTAACACATTGTTTAAATGAAACTTTGAAAATAACCACTTCGGAGGGAACCCAATATCGCCGAGAGTTTTTTTCCAAAAATTTTGAAGATATTGGAATTTTCGGCGATATGAAATAGAATATTTAGTCCGAAAAATGAAAAAACGCGTGTACGTTCAAAATGAATTCATGATTTAAACTTTTTTTCAATTTTATGAGGAGTTTTACAATAGGTTCGAATAAGTGCATTACCAAAATGCGTAGACCGAGGACAAATTACTTAATTTTAAAAAAAGAACAATTTTAACAGTAAGGGTTGGGAAATTCAATCTGGAAAAATAACGTCATTTAAACATCGGCGGTATGCGGGCACTGGAATGATCAGCTTGACTATATACCGACCAGACTAAGAAGTCTCGAGTTCGAATTCCGGTGCTACTGTAGCACGGCTAAATATATTTAATCTGTACATTCACTTTTCTTAATAAATTATTTATAAAAAAAACAATGATCTCATGTTTGAACTAATCGTCGGACACGCGGTTGTCCATCATTTGAACGATGTGGCGAATTCTAGATGGCCCATAATCTGGTGTTTTTGACCGATTTTTATGTTGATGATAAATATATATTAATTTTAAGTAGTATACCACCCAAATCAAATAGTTCGAAACGCCTTTTTACGCCCTGGCTCCTGATTGGTCAAATGGATAAAATTCACACCTTTAGAGCCTGCTCATTGGGCAGACTAGGAGATCGTAAAATGAGCGTTTCAAACTATTTGAATCATGTAGTACACAAAATACATATTGCGATTTATAATCGAACAAGGTTCGGAACTACTTGATAAATACTTCCAGTCTGGTTTATATTCCTTTAACGAATTTATCCTTATTAAGCCGTGGAAGCTCCGGGAAAATTGAAACCCGCTGAAATCGGATGAAAAAAACGTTTTGGAAGTTTTAATGATATGAATCCAACACAGAATTTGCCACAAGGAATTCAAAGAGAGCAGGTAAAATTTTCTAGGACAACTGGTTCAAAAGTTATTTATCCTACTTTTTTCGGAAATTTCTCTCAAAAAAAATTTAATATGCGTGCTGCTCAAATTTGATAACCGATTGATACAATCTGAGGAACTGAGTTTTTAAGAGAGTCTTTTGAGCATATTTCAAAAATATTAAAAAAAATAACAAATCTGAGCTCCTTTTTATTTTTTTGTAAGTGATTTTTTAATTTCAAAAAGAAAACTTTCAAAAAAAAATGTGCTTCGATTGAAAGGGTTCAAATAAAAGCCACAAAAACACTGATCAGAAAGTTGGCTTACGTCAAGATAATATTTTGAAGTTTTAGAGGTTTAATTGAAGCAAACGTCATGACGCGTCAGTTTGTACTTCATTTTGAACAAAATGCTTAATAAATCTCTATCAGCGTTTTCATCAGCATATATCAAAAAAAAATTTGAGATCCTCGTCTGTTGAATAAAGAATATTTTTTGACCGAATGAGGAAGACTGAAATATTTAAAATCATTTTTATCGTTTCAACGCCCACTAGCTGCAAAAACAGAAGAAAAAAACGAAAATCTGCTGAAAAAAATCAAACAGATGCTTCATTTTCTTCATATCTCACTGAGTTCAGCCGGCATGCTGGATTCCAACTTGTGCTAAAGAGCTCGGAATTGTTATGAACTGAGGATACATTTTGTTCATTCTCAAATAAAACTCTCAAAAAAATTTTGACAGTGCAATTTTTTTTGAGCTTTTTGATCAATCGCGCTGCAAATCGTCCATTTTTAAGAAAACGGGAAAATAGTTAAAAAACTTTAAAAAAGTGAAAGCCAAGGTCTGAATAAGTAAGAATAGAGAAAGAAATGTTTTTGAAAATCTTCATGTTTTCAATGGAAAGTAAGTGATCAAACCTCTATTTTTGCAGCTGGGTTTAGACTAGGGTGGGAAATGTAATTCTCAACTTGCTTTGCGCTTATTGTTTTGCTTTCAGATGTACTAAATAATACTTCACGAGTTCAAAAAAATATACAAAAAAATTTTTCAAAAGGTTACTATAGGTCAAACTATGGCCTCAAAAATCACGACAACCAGTTATTCACGATTTATAAAAAAAAATTGTTCGTTAGTGCTCATGCACATAGATAGAAGCGCCATCTAAAATTACATTTTTTGAAAATATAAATTTTAAATCGGAGTTGGGGAGAGGGGTCAAATGACACATTTAAAATTTTAATTTTTTTACTTTAAGTGCCATTAATCAGAAAATTTTGAATAAATTTTTCCTCAATTGAATCACAACTAACAACATGATCGATTTATAAAATAAATTCATCAGACTAATATTACAGCATAAATTTTCACTTTAATTTTTTTTTGGAAATTTTTAAAATTTTCATTGAATTTTTGTTTGACAGGCATAAATCTAAAAAAATAAATGTGTTCCGTTAGTGCTCATGCATATAAATAAAAGCGCCATCTAAAAAGACGTTTTTCAAAAAAAAAACTTTTTTAACTACTAGTAGAAGTTGGGCAGAGGGTTCAAATTACCCTTTTAAAATTTAAAGTTTTTGCATTTTTTGATTTTTCCACTTTCATTTTGACCAAGAATCTTATTATTTTTGTTTCAAATTGAAGAAACAACAGTTTTTTAATTATTGAATGTTTCACATTTTGCAGAAATTCAATTCAATTTCTTTCATCATTTTTTTTTACAATATTC
>SCLH01000330.1:171812-182768 GCA_004367855.1 Oikopleura vanhoeffeni | reverse complement strand
TTTTTTTTCGATTTATTGTCAAGTTTCTTGATCAGGCGCTTCTTTTTATACTAAAAACAGTCTTTAAGAAATAAAAAAAAAATTTAAAACATAAAAATTTAAAAAAAAATTTATTGAATTTATTACAAAAACAAAAATAGTAGCCTCAAAAAACCGGCTGATCAAGGAGATTTGAAAACTATCCAAATTTTTTTTGATGGACAACTGTGAAAATAGTATGTTTAATTTCCAAATTTTCATTTTGAAACAGGCTTTTGACAGCCGGCCCCAACTTTAAAAAATTTTAAAAGCATTTAATTCAAAATTTCTTGATAAGGCGCTTCTTTTAAGGGTTGTGTCGACAACCGAAACAAAATTTTGCATCGCATTTCCCACCCTAGTTTAGACCGTTTTTATACAAAAAATTAAATCTTACTAATTATCGTATTTATTTGGTCCTTCTTTCCGAAAATGAGACAATTCCAAGCTTTTTCTAGAATGTAGTTTTTCCGTAATAAGCCCTCAAAGTCGGACCACTTAAGTGGTCCGGGAGCCTCTGCCGAATAAATATGTTTGGAGCTTCTAAGGGTTAAGATCCGCATTTTGATGCGTAGGTTCGGGAGTGCTCAGATTGGGTTCAAATGATAAACGATGTCGACCAGTTCAAGATAAAGAACTAAGATGGTAAGCAAAATTGTGAAATGCAGTAAATCTAACGCAAAAACTCATAATTCAATCGACTTCTTTATGGAATTTCAAATAATAACCTCCACAAAAACATATTGTATTTTACGGACAACAATGAAAAGTTGATTAATATATTTGGATGAAGTAATCCCATGTTTATTATTTATATGGTTTTTTCACTGATTTAAGGTAAGTTTGAGCAACTCAATCGGCTTTGTGCCTTCAAGGATAAATTTTAGACTTAAATATAGTCACTTAATTTGCGACCAAAACTGAGACTTAATCTGAGACTAAACCAAAAATTTAATCTAAGGTTATCGCACGGTATTGATGCGATAGCCTTGAGTTTTACTTTCAACTCTGACAAACTATAGCTCGACTACGTGTAGCTACGTGGTGGTAAAACCACTACAAAAATCCATCAGAAGAAGCCTCAAATCTTCTGCGATCGGATCACGCCTGAGAACCGATCGGATGAAAATATTGGTAGTAGCTCAACAGGATAACTATGTACAGTTAGTTTAGAAAAAAATATATCTGGAAAAATCGTTTCGTTGTTTTTATTTTTTATGAAACTATCTTTTTCGTCAAAATTGTGTCAAACTGAACTGATTGACAAATTTCACTGGATTGGTGTTACCCATTGATTTCAAAATCTCCCGAAATTTTTTCGCAGCAAATTTTTGTTAGGTTTTCAGCTTCTTGAAAACTTCAGAATCCAAAGAAATGCAGTTCACCATTTCAATTTTAAATGATTAAGAAAAAACGTTATTGAAAGTAAAGCTCGAAAGAAAAAAAATTTACTTACTTGCGATAATACCGAATAACATTGGTGTCGGCAAATAAAGTAATAAAGTTGTCGAAGGAGTCATGCATGAAGATTGTTTTATTTTGTCTTTTGATGTTATAAACATGCTTTTCTGTAACAATCAGTAAAACATATCTATTAAGCGAAGTAAATTCCTGCATGACTAAATTTGGTTTATATTTAAAAAACTTATTAAAAAAATTTTAATTGTATCAAATGTTTAATTAATATTTAAACAGAGGACTAAATAAGAGGTACAGAAAAATAAATATTTTGTGAGTTTGTGATAGATTAGGTTTGTTTCGTAACAATCAGTAAAACATATCTATTAAGCGAAGTAAATTCCTGCATGACTAAATTTGGTTTATATTTAAAAAACTTATTAAAAAAAATTTAATTGTATCAAATGTTTAATTGATATTTAAACAGAGGACTAAATAAGAGGTACAGAAAGATAAATATTTTGTGAGTTTGCGATAGATTAGGTTTGTTTCGTAAGAATTCCACGGTAATTTATAAATGAAAAAATACCCAAAACTAATTAAACTGCCAAAAAAATAATATTTATAATAGTAGTATGAGTTGACAAATTATCTGACGTCTGAAAAATCTTGCTTTGGAAAAGTATAACATCTACAACTTCGCCGATATAGTCCCATGGACCAAAAATAATCAAAATTTTCTTGTAAATTTTTTCTAATTTCAGCAGTTGAATTTTCAAATTAAGTGATAATCAAAGAGTTGTTTAATTTTTTGTTGAACTTCGGTGAAATTTATCTTACAGCGTGAGTTTTCTCGATTTCTCCCCTTTTTACCCAGGCGGTAAACAGCCACCAAATGGGGTGAAAAGCGGCAGATAAACAAACATTTTTCTGCCGCAATTTTACCCGGTAAAAAGAGGCAGATTTTAAGCAAAACTAAGGCCCGATTCGTCAAATTACTTTTCGACCCAAAAACTTTTCTGTTAAAAATTCTGCAATTTTATTCTCATTCTGAAGACGCAAAACATGTCAATAAAACCAATTTTAAGTTTGAAATTAAAATACAGATTTTAGAGTGTGCCTAGACTATTAACTAAGTTAAACTAAAGTTATTTTAAATAATTTAACAAAAAATAATAAATTTGATATTAAAAAAATAAATTTCGACTCAAATAAAAAAGAGAAAAAATTTATGGACGGAAACATCCGACTGACAATTTTACCCAGACGATCTCAACCCCAAAATTTAAAATAAAGTTGACGAGGGATATGTACAGGACATCAATTTAATGATGCGTCCAGCTGCGATCAGATAAAAAAAAGAGTTTAAGGGGTACTCAACGGTTTTTTAATTCAGGTTAGGACAATAATAACTGCACCAAAAAGCCTCAAGAAGCCACAAAGCATTTCTGCCTATCATAATAAAAAATTTCGAGATTTTCTCAAAATTTTCGAGTTTTTTCAGTTTTTTTCTAAGTATTTTTTTGAGAAAAAAATACATAAACCTCAATTTAATGAAAAATTCTAAAATAAGTAAAAGTGAGTAGCACCTTTTCACTTCAGTTTTGCAGTAGCTTCAATTTGAGGGATACTTTCGGTACAAACGGATGAAAATAAATTTCTAGAAACTCCAAAAATTGACTTCCGGCTGAACCAAATGCAATTTTCTATTAATAGGAGCGAGTGTTTAAGAAAAAGTTTTCCACTGGAAATTGAGAACACTGGTTTGCACTATTATAATAAAATTTAAAAAAAAAAAATGTATCGAATCGTTTTCGAGAAAATTTCGTTTCAGTTGGAATGTTTACATTTTTTTGATTCTAGATAATAAAGGATCAAAATTTCAACCTGACGTAAGCAGATTTTTTGTTCAGTAGACTATGCGCTTTAATTTGATGGTACTTACAGCTCAATACGATGAAATTTTTTTTTTCAGAAATCATGAAAATTGACTTCCGCCTGAATTAAATCGCCATTTTCTATAAATAGGAGCGATGTTTTAAAAAAAGTTTTGCACTAGAAATTGAGAAGACATGTTTCTCCTAATAATAACAAATTTAAAAAAATTGTATCGAATCGTTTTGAGAAAACTGAGCTACAAATTCTAAAATATATAAATTACAGTTTTTCATTATCTAGAACAAGTCCGATCGAAATTCCGCAAAAATATTTCCGATAACTGTCAACGTAGTAGTAATGGTTATTCTTACAAAGTGTAATCAATTTCCATTAAGCCGTTTCGAGATAAAAGACATTGAAGTCAAAATCAGTGTTCTAACTCTCCTCCCACTTGTGCTGTGGTGCTCAAAAAACTCTGTTTTACTTTTGGGTCGAAGCAAAAGGATAGATCTTCCTTTTAGGCTTTTCAGAATTTCTATAACTTGTCTGTTTGTTCTGAGCTCCGATCTAAAAAGTCAGAAACCGATGAGTACCCCCTTAAGCAAGAGAAGCGGATTAAACTATTCGTGAAAAAAAAAATATCCTGAAGAATATCGACTGCATGAGTTGCATTCTGATTTGGATAGATGTTAATTATACTGATCAAAACTGTACTACTTGGATCAATAAGCACAAAATTACGATGTGAGAATCCGAAAATGGCTGGGTGAAAAAGAGGAGCTGGGTAAAAAAAGAGAGATGGGTGAAAAAAGGGAGCTGCGTAAAAAACAGGAGAAAAACATCACGTGACATAATGCGTCACAACGCAATTTGATTGAAATCTAAAACCTCTGTCTAACCGCCTGGGTAAAAAAAGGAGAGAAATCGAGAAAACTCACGCTGTAAGTTATTCTCATGTGAGTCCTTATAGGATTCATTTTGTCATATTCGCAAAAATTTCATGAAATTAAATTTCAACTTGAACTTCATCTCCAGATTGGCAATTGCCGTAAATAGTGAATAATAAAAAATTAAATCATTTTCATAAATAAGAAATTATATTAAAAGTTTGTTTTTATTTACTTCATGATTCTAGCTGTAAGTTCAGAATCGGAAAGAAACATTTTTGCTGTAGAATTACTAAACTCGCAAAGATGTGTTCCGAGATTACCCATCGTAAATAGTTTATTATTATCAAGCTTGCTAAAGAGAAACACCCGTTGATTGGCATGAAATTGACCATACAAGTAACATATCAGATAGGTATTCCGTCTAAAGCTGATTTTATATCGTTACCTAAAAAATCCTGTGTTGTTATTGATGACCGCTTTGATAAAGCGATAAAATCTTCAAGCATATATAACTTATTTCGTGTGATTTCGGGAAAGCGTCAAATCAGTGAAATGATTATGACACAAAATAATTTAACGCAGATAATTAAATTCGTTCGCGAACTCTTAATTCATGCAATTTGAAAGTACTGGTTCGAAACTGTTGTGACTCAACAATCAATGAAAACGTTTAACTGAAATCATCGGGCAGTAGCACCGGTGAACTCAATCTCATCAACAACTATCCCATCGACCCATAGCATACATTCAATAACCCAGTCCTCAAAAATTACATTTTTTAAATCCCTATAACAAGATTTTACTAAGAAAAAGTTTTATATTTTTAGCACAAATGATTTTAGTTGCTTTTCTTGAATTCACCTGTCAAGCGGGTTATTTTAAGATGAACATTTTCGACAGTTAAGTGGCCTTTTTACTGACGGTTATAATTGGTATCTGTTAAATAATTTAATCCTTGGTATTTGATTTGTGCATTAAAATTGTACGATTTTTTCGGCTGTGTTATCAAAGAGGTGAGAATTTAAATATTCAATTTTCTCGAAAACAAGAATTATATTCGAAAAATCATAATTTATTAATTTGCAGAAATTCAAATTTTCTAAAAAAATATTTCTTAGATTCAGAAATTTGAGGTATCCGAAGGAAAACATATTTTTGATCCAATAGTGATAGAAAGCTGATATTAATTGCATACAATCGATTAACTCGCAATAAAACCGATCGGATTGGCCTGATCAAATTGACCCGAAAATCAAACTTGATCGGATACACTTGATCCGGTTTAGGGTCGGTAGCCAGTTTGAGCCAGCTCTGAAATCGATAACGGCTATTCGAATTTGCCACTTTTGAATTTTTAAATATAAAAAAACCTATGAAGCTCAAAATTTGAGATGACTTTGTCTGATCATTTGATTTCCAGATCAATATTTTTCACATTTTAAGTCTTATTTCTTTAAAACACTCAAATACACGCGAATTGAAATTGAAGGTGTCTAAATTGATGTAAAGATGTCTACTTTGAGTATTAGCTTGTGAGGTCATTTTGCAACCACCTTATTTTTAAATACGATTTTGAAGCAAAATATACTTTGATACATTTGAGCATGTTTTAAATTAGACTAATAATAGATTTTTATGTCACCGTGTTATTGTCCTTAAAATTAAAAACTATAGTGTAGACTCAAGCGCTTCTGGCTGTCAGTTATACTATTCACGTCCGTTAACTCGTTCTCGCAAAGTACATGTTTGTTTAAGGGGGTCGCTTGCATTTTGGCAGATTTGCACTTTTTTCATTTTTTTGCTTGATGGGAACTTTAGTCACTTCAAAACATTGTGGAAAAAAACTTTTAAGACGAGTTACTTTCGAAACTTACTGCACTCACTTGTAATAAATCAGATTTTTGTCAGATTATCTTTATTACTTTATAAATCGTGCTATTTCGAAAATTAACATCAAATTAATTATCCGCTGTTTGCTATCAAAGGTGTCTAAATTGCAGTAAAATTAATTTCCTCTTTTTTCATTAATAAGAAGCTCTAAAAATTGTCTCGACCACCGTTATAAATTTATTTAATTTCGATTTATACGATTTTTACGTCAAAATCGAAAATTTAAATTGTTGAAAAAAGGCGAAAAAAAACAAAATTTTAGCACATCCAAAGAAATATTTTTTTTCATGAGTTAAATGGAATAAATTTTAAACGGTGGATGGGTCGGTTTACCGATTTGACAAGTTTGGGTGTGGAAAAACTTTTTTAAATTTTGGATAAAAGAGGGCTTCGATGAACTTCTGCCAAACCGTAGTTTCACTTCAAAAGATACAATTCAGAGTATAAACAAGAGCAAAGACACAAAACGAATACATATTTAAATATAGTTGAAGTAGCCATTTCGAATATTTTCAGCTAAGGATTTCAGAAAAATTAGGTAGAAAAATTTTGAACAAGAAATGGGTAAAATTTTCAATATATCCAAATAGTTTCTACCGAAAATCCAAAGAAAATTTTATATTATTTTTTAAATAGCATTAAAAAATATGTGATCACCTACGCGAAAAGTGAAAGTGGCTATTTTGAAGAGTTTTTTTTGTTGATTTGAAAATAAATGTAAGAAAAATTTGAAAGAAAAATTAGGCATTTTTTCATAATGTTCGAAAGTGTTTTCAAAAATTACTCATAATTTGTCGAATTCGAAAAGTATAATTCGAACTAAAAATTTTCTTAAAAAGCAGTAATTCGAAAATTCTGTAATTACAAAAGTTGCTTGGAGTATGAAACATTATTTTGGTGGTATATTGAGAAAAATATATAAACCCAGTAATAAGTTTTTCATCAAGAGCTCATATTCGTATCTGTCAAAATGCACCGACCTCCTTGAGCACCGACCACCTGCTCAATAAACCATCAAAGTAATGTTTCATAATCCAGACAACTTTTGTAACTAAATTATTTTCGAATTAAAGCTTTTTTAGAGAATTTTGAGTTCGAATTAAACTTTTCGACAAATTATGAGAAATTTCATAAAAAACGTTCCGAACATTATAAAAAATGCCTTATTTTTTGTTCAAATTTTTTTTCCATTTATTTTTCAAATCAACGAAAAACATTCTTCAAAATAGCCACTTTAATTTTTCGCTTAGGTGACCACGTATTTTTTATATGCTATTTGAAAATCATATGACATTTTTAGGGATTTTTGGTCGACACTTTTTGGAAATATTTTGAAAATTTTCCTCATTTCTTGTTCAAACTTTTTTTTAAATCACCGGCTAAAAATATTCCAAAATATTAAGATGTGCCAAAATTTCGGTATTTCTCGTCTTTTTTAGAAATTTTCGATGTAGAAATCGGATATAAAGAAATTAAATAAATTTCAAACGGTGGATGAGTCGGTTTTAACGGTTCCTACCTAATAAAAAAATAAAAAATAAATTTTACCTTAATTTAGACACCTTCAATAGCAAACCCGCGTTTTTGAGTGTTTTTTGAGAGACGATTTATAAAGTGAAAATAATCGATCTGAACAAAATCAGATTAAACGAAGTAAGCTCAAAAGTAGCAACTTTTGTTTGAAAAAGTTTCCAAAAATTTTGAAGCGGCAAAAAGTTTCCCATGAAAAGAAACAAAATTGAAAAAGTGCAAACTTGTCAAAACGACCCCCTTAAACATATTTATATTTCCCAAGTTCTCCAGCATTATGCACTCACACTCTTTTCACAGATTTTGATGACGAGACAAATTTTCCATGAATTTATTTCAGCTCTTCTACATAGATGATGATATATCTAGGATATTGTGATATATTATACTTTAACTAGGATAGTGCGAGTGGCTCGATGCTATATTAATGAGGATATATCCAGAATATACCCAGGACATTGATGAAATTGAGTTTTTTGAACGTTTATGATAGAATGACGGTCATTCTATGACCCAGGGCTACATTTATTCTTAATATTAATTTGGCTACAATACATTTTAATATTAGATCGTTAATAAATTAACAAAAAATAGTTATAAAAAGAAGATGGTTAACTGAAATAAGGTTAAAAATAGAATTGCAGTAACACCTGAAATATATTTATTTTTAAGGTAATAATTTTGTAATACTGATTTGGTCTTGAGCAGGAAACGGCAAACTTAGAAATTTGCTAGTCCAGGTTGAACTGGGCCATTTTTCGTTTATTTTTAACTTAAACACCTTTGGTAATGTTGACAAAAATTGTACCTAATTTGTTTTTTAATAAATTTATATTTCTCTATCACTGATTTCTACTTGAGCAATACTTTCAAGCATTATTAAACACAAATTATTATTATACTGCCAAAAATAGTTATTTTAAATTCGGTATTCGGAATTATTTAGCAAAATGCAATTTGAAGCTAATTTTGCAAATTTTGATTTAGACGAATTAGATTATCAAAGCATAAGAAAGAGACTCAAAATTTTTAATTTGTGGAAATACAGTCCTGGGCCTTGTGACTCACAAGTTGTGAGTCACAAGTTGTGACTGACAAGGTGTGAGTACTCTAAAAAAGTTAAGTTTATTTAAAAAATGACTACAATTTTTTTTTAATTTTGACCACTTCAAAACGCTGTGTTGAGCAGCTGTAGGCAAAACAAGGCATTTTTTGGTTCAGATTTTTTCCTCATTTTACTAGTATTGTGTAATGGCATTGATTACTTTGATCATTTAAACGTAAATGTTCACAATTTTATTTTTATCCCCATACTCCGTCAGGAAAGTACTTTTTCATTGGTTTTAAAATATATCGTCGTGCTTTTTACCATATCAAAATTTATGAATTTTCAGAAAGTAAAAGTATCGTTTTCGTAAACAAAAAAAGCTCTCCGCAAACTCAATAACTATTTATTAATATAGGTTTAGGATGCTCAATTAAAAAATAAAATTTCATCATGGGAAACCGCTTCGGGGTGGCATTAACCCAGAATCCTGGAGTCAATATAACTTACGAAAATAGTAAGTCAGTATATTTTTTTATGCTTATTATAGTTAAGTGAACTGATTTAAATACGTTTCAGATTCATAAAATTATTTTTATCCATTTTAGGAAAGATTTGAGTTCGGGTTTTCATGTTTGAAATCGTAAAAATTTGAAAAAACGAAGCATTTAGAAAATTTTACGCATTTTTTGCCCAAAATTTTTCTTGTTTTAATGACTGAAATCTGTCGGTAAAAACCAAAAAAATAGGCACTTTAACTTTTTTCATGGATTCCTACATATTTTCTGACCGCTGTTTGAAAAANGCACAGTGCAAAGTGGTTTTTTGTATTTTTAACTATAGTTAGTTATGAAGTGTGAAAAATACGTTTCAGGCAAGTTTATTTTTTCAGGAAATTCATTGCCTATCGCACAAATTGTTTATGAGCTATCTTTTGTATTGAATATTCTCTTTCGGACATAAAATGTGCATGACTGTTTATCAACAAATCCAAAATATTTTTTGTCGATTCCTTTTCGAAATTTGTCTCAATTAGTTCAATTTATGGTTGAAAATGATTAAATAAATCGAAAACGTTACCAAATTTATAAAGTGAATAGTTAGTTATGTTTAGAAAATAAAAATGTAAATGTTTGTAAGAATGAACACTTTTATTGAAGATGAAAAATAAAAAAATTAATTTCCACATTTGTTTTCTTTCATATACTCTTCAGTATTGCTCTGAAAAAATGTTCTAATCTGCTGGACTTATGCCACCCCCTTAAATAGATATTGACACGGTGGTTTGATTTGACATCTCGACATTTTGCACAAATTTGGAGTTTAACCAGTAACAGTCTGAGTTCAAGATAGCCATATAATATGATTCATTGACACTACCAAAAAACAAATGTTTGTAGTCGACTCCATCACGAAAAGCTAAAAAAAGCGCCGTGTCAATATTAGCAGCATATATGCCCAAATAGAATATCGATATTACGAATAACTTTGAAAAATTGAAGAAACTGTCCCTCAACGTCTGAAAGTTATTACTTAAAAAAAGTATTTTTTCTGGTAAAGTGAACTTTTTGTCACAATATTTGACCCTTTTCAGTTTAACTGAGGCGCTCACGGACATTTAAGAATACTGAACTATGTACCGACTAACTTTGGAAAATATAAAATTTGGTTTTTATCAAATTCTCAGCTGCTTAAGGGGGTGGCATCAACTTGGCAGACTGGAGTCAATTTAACTTACGAAATTAATTAGTTTGTTTACTTTTTTCTGCTTATTATCGTTAGCTGAACCAGAATAAATGTGCATCTACTTATAAAAATTATTTTTGCCTATTTTAGGGAAGATTTGAGTCCGAACTTTATTTTTTGAATTCGTAAAATTTTCAGATAAAATCAAAGCATTATGAAAATTTTCCGCATTTTTTGTCCAAAATTTTTTCTGATCGTTTTTTTGTAATCCATGAATAAAAGCTAAATAAAAAGCTACTTTAACTTTTTTCATGCATATTTTCTGACCGCTGTTTGAAAAATCATAATATGTTTATTTGTCATTTTTTGTCGACTTTTTTAGAAAAATTATGAAAATTTTCCGCAAATCAAGTCCAAAATTTTTTATTAGTGGTTTTTTGAACTCTCCATAAAAAATCAGGCAGAATCACATATTAAATGTTTTGGTATCTATTAAATATCCGTATGTCAACTAATGAGTTGGTCGCGCGATTTTCATTTCTAAACTATCGATGAAATTTTTAACGCTCGGTGGTACACTCGATAAGTGCCATTTGGCACTAAATATTTAAAAATTTTATG
>SCLH01000330.1:118556-152643 GCA_004367855.1 Oikopleura vanhoeffeni | reverse complement strand
ATTTATGATAAATTAATATCGGTTATGACTAAAGTTGACCCAAGGAATCTCGTGGTGACAATCATTTTTTTTTCAAAACAATCTAGAACAAAATCTAGAATTTTCAAAATTCGAATATTTTTTTTGCATTAAGCCGGATAAAACTGGTATTCTACCATGATATGAACATTTTTTATTGGTGAATATGACCCGCCTAAAACGATGCATGACATTAAAATTATCGGAAATGTCTTATTCGAATTCTAGAAATTTCAATTATTTTTTAGTAAAAATGATAAACCCAATTATCGAATCTGACGCTGATTGGTGCAAAATTTCGATTAGCTGTGAGCAAATTATTTGATCAGTGAACTCTCAGCTTCAATTTGGTGGTACTTTTGTTCCGATCAGACAAACTTTTTTTTCGGACTTTTCATTTCCGGTTCACTTTAAATCAACTTTCTAGAATTCTAGAATATTATTCTAAAATTCCTTCTCATCACATTGACCGCATTATATTTATCTACCTTAGTCGAAAAAACAGCTTTATTCTAAACATTCGTCTAAAAGTAGATAGAGTTTGAAGTCAAAAAACTGGAAAAATCGGCGTTCAAGTGAGATTCTAGAACAAAAAAAGTCAGAATTTGGAAAATTTCTTCTCATCAAATTTGTGTTCTTATTTATCCGCTTCTTTGTGTATATTTTGAGACGCTTTGTATGTGGGGTCTAAAAGGAGATAGATTTTCAAAAACCGTTTAGTGTTCTAGAATAGACTCACCACCTGGTGGTGTGATGTAACAATGTTGACTTTGAGATATGTTATCGTTAGACGAAGGCTAGATCTACAAACAAGTAACCTCAAATTTTTCACAATTGCCCTAGAATTGTTCTGAGGCGTGATTAAAAAGTACCAAAAAGCGACACCTACCCCCTTAAATTCGTATTTTAATAAATGTTTGATTAAATTGTCAAATTTCTGATANGAGATAGATGATGATAATGACTGATGCATGCTGTCATTCTACTACGAAATCGAAAGGTTCCGTTTTTGTTGGGGAAGCGAGTTAAAGCCCTAATGAGGAATTTATCGAAGCTCGATTCTAACTGGAGCAGTGGCAACAGACATAATACATGATGAAGACTTATTGGTGAGAAGAAAAATAGATCAACTCTCAGCGTTCTTTTTGGTTTACGCGTGACCAACAGGACGCCTTTTTGATCTAGGAGCTTTAAATTCATTGATAGTAATTCTTACAAATGGATGTGTAACGTTGTAATGATTTGATGTTTGCGCGTTTTTTCATTATTATGCATCACAGTTACTTATTTTTAGCAACAATTACTTGTCACCACAAAATCGTTGAGCGTAATCTCGATAATAAAATCTCTTTTTTATTAGAGTATCGATAATTATCTTGGTTGATCTAAGACCTTATTTCGCTTGTTAAAGTAGGAAATGTCTGACTACAAGGCAGATAATTATGGATATCGATAGTAGCCGAAGAAAATAAGTGACGAAAATCAAGAAAATAAGGTTAGCCAATAAAGGGTATTGTTTTTTTTCAATTTATAAAAATTTGAAAAATTGAACAGAATTGGTTGGTGTCGCATAAGTGAACTTTTTAATTATGGGAAAGTTTGTTTGTTAATTAAAGTATTCGCAAACTTGAGGCAGAAGTATCAACAAAATTGAGTGTTTTTACAGTCGCAGCATTCAGAAATGTGAGCTTGGCTTGGATTGTATGACGATCACGTAATAATTTTTGGGCTATGCTGAAGAGGAAGATAAAATGCTCAGAAACTGTATAGCCACGTTCGAATTGTTTGCATATTTCTGACGTTAAGAACCTTAAACCGCTAAAGTCTTCCGTCATTGTTCTCAATGTTTGGTTGTACTTTATTCAAAATATGTTTAGTCAGTTGTGAAATTCAAAAAATACCAAAGGGTTTGAAAACTTTTCAAAGAGATCTTCAAAAGAAGATTTATTTTTATTTGCAGGAATAAGTAGGTTGTTTTATTTCGAGGATATGATAAAATAGAAGTAAAATGATGGCCTGCATCGAATTATCTCGTAAATGATCGAACTCATCATCGGCCAAGAGGTCGTCCCAGAACAGCCATGACGAAGCCATAAACACTCTTGATCGTCGGCCTAGAGGAATCCAGACGAATTAGGTCGAGACAAATACTTTTTAACCACCCTCAGCATGAAGCTGATAAAGATCTCGTTTTTACAGATTTGCGAAGCACTAAACAGGGCTGGATCATGCGAGAGTGGCCTTGACTCCAAGAAGTATTTCTGGAAATTCTGGAGGCTAGTGATATTTCAATTGGTAGAGTTAATGTATGCTCAATAATAGTGAGAAATTGGACCATTTGAGGTGCGTGAAATTTGTTTTTACTTGCTAGGATGTTATGGACTTGCGCGAAGTTATGCGATATTGTACATTATTAACGACATTATTCACCAGTTGATAATCAATACAGTGTTTGTTTTCAGGTTAGCCTAGGTTTTATAAAACTTTGAGTTATGAAAATATTCTCAAAATTATCCTTTACTGGAAATGTGAAATTTTACAAAATATTTTCCATTTTGAAAAATATTTGGAATTTACCAAACTTTTACTTAGAAAAACTATATGTAAAAATTATCAATAATTTTGAAGAATGAAATACGAAACGTTCGATGCCTAAAAAATGAATATTTACAAATTTTCATTTGTTAGTTGGTAACTTTTTTCGTTCATTAATACATTATCAAGGCATATTTTCATATATAAATGTTTTTAAACTACAGAAAAAACATAAAGTCAATTTACAATAGCACCACAAATGTTGTCAATATGCCAAAGATATGTCAAATTTTTGAAGTTCAGACATTTTGAATTTAACATTTTATGTTAATCTTATAGAATATAACAATGATTTGCAAAATAGTAAATATGCCCCTAAATTCTGAGAAATTTCAGAATAATTTTAGATTTTGAAATTAAGATACATAATGAAAATGTAATATGTGAATTTTAAAAAATAATAATAATTTTCAAACATGTTGCGTTTTAACGTTTAAGATACAATTTCAACCCCGTAAAATAAATTGTTGAAATAAAATATGATCATGATTTGAAAATTATACCATAATTTTTAAAAATTACGTTAATCAAAAAGTATGATTGCCGGAAAAGTTTCTGTACTTTTTTTCATATCTTATTTTTGACTTATATTCTCACATGTCCATAAAATATTATTTTACTTTGTTCTATGTTGACATTCTTGTTAACAAAGAGAAATTTTAATTGAAGTTACATATTTTACAGGTTGTACATGTCCGATGAGGTGGAGAAAAGGTTAATAATACCCAGCCCAATGGTCGCATCGACCGACATCCGAACAACGATGACAGTCATCTGCCGAATCGGATCCCAACACAGTTTTACGGTTTCCTTGAACTGTTCTCCACGTAGAGGGTTCGAGCGTTTCTCGACGGAACTGACGCTATCACTGTAGATTTTCCGCCTCAGATTTGCCAGAGGAATTATATCAAATTATGTTCTCAGAGTATTATTTGGTTGATGAACCAACTGCCGATGAATATTTTACCTCAATAGACGTGACAAGGCCAAATACGAATCGGGAGGTTTAACTATTTTATTGGGAATTTTTTTTGTATTGAATTCGAGAAGATTTCTCTATCCAATATTCAAAAATGAACATCTGCTATTATTGGAAAAAACAGCCGCCATATAACAAACTTATTCATAACATATCTTGAAACAAAATGAATCAAAAAAATCCGAAATTATTTAGCATATCAGAATGAACATTTTTTTTATGAAATAGAATTGATTGGGTGGGTTGCGAGTCAGGAATTGACAAATTTTGCTAATAATCACCACCAAAATCATTTATCGGCCTGAAATTGCAGGGTTATTTTTAAAAATTAATTTCAATCATTATATAAAAGTTAACAAACAAACTTTAATTTCGCTTACAGTATTTCTCAAGTCGACCGACATTAGGTTCATGTACCATATTTTGTACAGCTCAATATACGTGTGATTAGATTTATTAAATAGTTAGTACACAAATTATATCGTAACAACAAACACTCTATTTGGGGCAACTAAAATACATCCATCGTCATATCATGACTCATATGAGCTGACCAATGTGGTAGGTCTTGTAGCTGTATAAACCTTTAACAACAGTAAAAATAACCACCTATCGCAATATACAAAGTGATAAGTGTGTAAATATAAAAGTGACATTAATTTAGTTTGCTCGGTTGTAATTTTACTGTTTTATGGAACCGGTAATTATGACGCAGATCACTGCGAAGGAAAATTTACCACACAAATATTTCTATTTTGCAATGCGCCTGCCAGCGTTTGAGGTTGGTCAGAAATTTTGTCAAAGATTCCGGTAAACAAGCGACTCCAAATATAGTTTAACGTCAAATCAGGCCAAGACGACTCGAGAATAAACATACTTCCTGTAAACGACGAATACTCCAAAAATCGAGCATTCAAGATGGCGCGTTCGCGAAGGTGATATTTTGAACATTGACAAAGTAATCTTAAACTGCCAAGATAACAGACGACCAGCTGATGACTAACTTTATCAATTATTGAACAGCGGAATTTTGGGGTGATTATTCATCTTCAACAAATGACACTGGCTTGCTACAGAAATCATTGACTCAGATTCTACTGCACTTCAACTAAATATAGAGAATTGCTTATGACACTGGACGATCTGAAACATTGATGATAATTAAGACTTCGATTGACTGACGGAAAACATACTGTAGAAGAAGACATTCAAATTGATATTAATTCCTGTTGAGACGAAAACTCCTAGAATTGTTATTAATCATGGACTCTGACACTCTGACGGGGACAACCATTCTCAAAAAGCTAGAGACTGCCGAGCATCAAGTTAATAGTTGTTATATTCATTAAGAAAGCACCACCACCACCCCTACCCACACCCAAAGGTTGAAAAATGAGAAAGAAGATGGAATCATTCAAGATTTAGAGGAGCCAGATAGCAAAACATGATTTTTTTTTTTCTCAAATCTATTTACGTCCAAAAGGCAGATAATGATGATAATGACGATTTGTGCTTGACCGAAATCTGATCACAATTCTCAGTTAATTTTTGAGTGATTTTAATTATTATTTCTCTCTATCTAGGTTATCTGAATGCTTTCTCGACACCACAAAAGATATTGCCGTTTAATTCCATAAGAGATTTGAGTGACTCGGCCAATGAAGCATATTACAAGATATAATCAGATTTTGTAGTGAAAAATTGTATTCGACTCAATGGATTCAATCCGTAAACAGTACGGTAAAAGTTTGGCTGGGTGAATGATGCAGTCGGCTGATTGGAACTGCAACATTGTAGTATACAAGTATATACGTGCAATTTAAATGAGTATTTCACCGGGGGCCAAGTTATCGTCCACGTATGAGCATGATTTTAATAGGAGTTTTCTCCTCTAAATTACGGTTGGAAATTCCATATTGGGAATGTTATTTTCCTGGATACGGCAAATAAATTTCGTTCAACATTGGATCAAAATCTGCAATTCGTGTTTCAATTTCAGGAAGGCATTACATTCTCCGTAAGAAATATTTTCTTTTGAACATCACTGGCAACTTTCATTATATTTTCGACCATTAAATGTCAGACCTGGTACAGGCCCAAATTAGCTTATGTAGAATCGGGCCAGAAGATTAAAGGCCACTGAATTTGGATTTGTGATAAAGATCTTATGTTTTGTTATACTTTGAACGCGAGAAATGGGAAGATTTGAACTTGGATGATGGGACTCCAGAGGGACAATTTGTGACTCTGGGGATATTTTCAACTATGGATAATATGAGTTTTGAATCGATTTTTTAAAAAAAACAACCAAAGCTGGATACCGGAGTTGAAAAGGAAGGTAAAAAATTTAATTAAAATTGAACTAGCTTTTTTGAATCGATTTCAAGAATTTCATTCTCAGCGTTGGTTGAAGGTCCTGACATACATGTCAAACAATTACATAATATGCTAAATGTTAAGCTAAGTCACTGTGAATGCCGTTAGTTTTTTTTCATTTTTTTTTCGAGCTATACGCTATAGTGAAACTCAAAGTGAAACCCTGCTTATTAAGTGAATCAGGTTAAGTACTCTGTTGAAATTGGAAAATTGAACGGAAATATATTTTTTAATAAATTTTTTTGACATAAAGGTCTGTACGCCATTTTTGTCCTCTTTGAAATTCCTTATGTTGTGTCAAATGTGCTATACTTGGGGAAAGCGGTTTGAATTGGTTGAAATTCGGTCGCTTTGTTAACTCAGCTAAATTTATGGGCATTGTAAGTTCGATGGGGCTAGGGATAAAAGATCAGGTCTTTGAAAAACAATTAGTTCCCTGACAAGTTTATTGATCAGTCTATTGAACTTAAATTGTATTTTAATGCTTATTATTGTAAGGCGGGTGAAGTACTCCAAATTTATTCGTATTTTTTCAGTTCCGTTTTTTCGCGCGTTTTCCGAATTAATGTTATCTTTAAAATTGAGTTTTGAGGATTGCGAAAGCCTAGGTATGGTACACTATGAAATTTCGGTCCGTGAAATGCGGAGAGTTAATTTTAAGTCAAAAATAGAGTGCACTATTTACTAGTTTCTAATAGATGACTCCACCCTTTTTAGTCTATGTATCAAATTATTTTTGATGGGCAATTAATAGCTGTTTTCAGCCGTTTCTTTATTGAGCTATAATTAAAATCCTTTTTTTTTTTGAAGCCGGTTTTTCCCTTGGGGGGTTTTGGAAAAAACTATTAAAACTGCATTTTTCACGATGATCTATTTTGGCAGTCAGTAGCTGAAAATTTCAGTGTTTCCTGGGATTTCAGAAAATCAATCTTTAGTAACTCAAGCGACGTTTTTTCCAACCATTACTAAATTTCGCTTAGAATTTTTCGAACATAAAGAGAATTTTTAAAAACTGAGCAACAATTAATCATAGTGCTTCAAATCTCGATCAGTTAATTCAATTAAAGTTGTACATTTTGTTTGTCATTGTAGTTGGTTTTGTTTCCTGCTGTTAATTACTTGAAAGTGCGTAAAAATGTTACTTTACAAAACCAAGTTGTCTTTTAACCAATCAGAAAGATTTTTACAAAATTAAAGGTTAACTTTCACGGGCATTCTGAAGCACAATGGTGCTGCACCATGTCAAATTTTCAACTTTTTAATTTAATATTTTCAAGCCTTTCGAAAAAAGTATGGTAAATATGACAGGGTGTTTATCAAACTTAAAATGCGAAGGAAATTTTGATCCGAAATATCAGATACAATTGCTTGGTAGCTAGGTGGGCAACAAAAAATCAAAATATTAATATGAATTTTCAATATCGTTTAATTTATTTTTTAATGATTAGCTTATGAATTAATTATTGCTTAGTTCCTTTTTGCTCCATTGGCTGCTTAACCGAATGAATATGACTCGACCAATATAATTATAGTGCGCTCAGGTACTAGTCTTATTTCGGCTCTGATATGGGTAAGTGGACAATTAATTTTTGGTGAAAGCACACTTTTAACAAATATCATGATAATAATGAAAGATGAATAATATTAAATATATATAATAATCGCGACTTTCATATTTACATTTCGCACAATGCCCGAAGTTTTAAATCGCTTCTTTAAAAATAATCGTTTGCTGCATACTGAAAATTATTGATTTAATTCAAAAAATTTGTGATAAGTAACCTAAGAGGTGTAAATTCATTAAGCATGTTTAATCTAACATGACACCGGGAAGTGCGAAAATGGATCGTCTGTTTGACGACAGTCGCATTAATGTAAATTTAATGAGAATCAAAAATTTCTTTAACGAATTGTTAAGATTAATCACTGGTGGGTTAATCAAATGAAGTCGTCTGAGACTCTGAGTATAAAACATCGGGATCATTTTTTGGTTTTGTCCACAGACTAAATATCAAGTTAAAAATCTTAAAATTGGATGCTTAAAGTCTTCAAATATGCTGAATTTTAAAATGTTAGATTTCTTATATAATTATATACAGTATTGCAATTTAAAGTTATGTTTATTTTTAATGAATGTGACATGCGGAAAAGATTGCATTTAGTAATTTGCTTGAAGTCTTTTAATCACAAATTATCGTCAATGCAACATATCCTATTACACTTTTTTGAATATCCGGCCTGATTAGGAAACTAGTGTGTTTTTAAGTGGTAGGGCCGGGATATTCACAGAAGTTGTAAATAGGGAATTTGGCAATATGCTTCGATTTAAATGATAATGTAATTAGAGTGGCGAAGTGGGGAAATTAGGGAAGGGCTAAAAAATTAAGAAAAAAACCGGAGGCTATTTTTGTAGGAAATTTACCGGAATATTATTTTTTTGAAATTTTCAGAAAAAAATTTTAAATTTTTTGGCCGTTCCTGAATTGGCTGAAAAAAATGATGCCCTCAAATGTAACTTTGACGCCCGGAAATGGAATCGCAAGTTGATACATTAGAAAACATGATACTTTTAAGATTTTTTTTAATAGTTTAAAAGGTCATTTAGGGTAGTTGGAAAAGTCTGGCCAAATCGTATTTTTCTCACAAAATTAATTATTTTTTTTTTTGAAAAATCTCGGACTCAAGCTGAGTTTTTTCAATTACAACAAGTATTCCTCGATGGTGTTAGTTTGTAACAGACAAAAAAATCAGTCCTAGGACCCCGCTCGGAAAAGTTATAACAGTTCCGTATACGCGCAAGATTGAGATGAAAACATTCAAAATTCATTTCAAGATGCTCAAAGATGCGAGTATCGCGACTTTTTGGAAACGTATTAGTCAACTATAGGTCGCCATGACCAACGAGGTGTTGTGCTCATCAGGCGATTCTTTGATTTGGTGGTGGTAAACAGCAGAGACGGTATTGGCAATTAACAGAGAGTATTAAAGAATAAATGAAAGTAACATTAGATAGAAATTTTGAAAGAATTAATTTACATTTATTTTTTCAGAAAATTTTCACAATTTTGCCGATCGCTGTTGGGTTGAAAAAATAAAAATGCTCAACAGTAACTTTGACCCGGAAATGAAACGAATGATTGAAATTAGAACTAGAAAACATATTTTTCTATTTTTTTTAAATTGGTAAAACGTTTGCAAAAATTTTTTTTAAAATTTTTTTAGCCAAATTTTCACCAAACTTGGAAAATTTTTAATCCCCTTCAAATTTTTTTTTTCATAAAACTAGGTGATACTACCGTTATTGATTACATTCATTCCATACAGAATGATGTATTTTCCTCACAAAAATTTACTTACGGGCGTCTATGCCCCTGAGTTTGAGACAGAAAACTCCCACTTATTTTTGCGAAAAATACAATTTTCAAAATAAATTATCATTTTTTGCAAAAATATCGGGGGATTTTTGATAAAAGTTCAAATATGATGAGACGCGCTATAAAATTCTTTCGGTTTTTCGTACAGGTAAATATTTAATTTCAACAATGTCGATTTCGGGTACGTTTGGGCGATTGGTTCGAAGGGGGAACCCTAGGTATTAGGCTATTATTCCGATTGCAAATTTTCAAAGCAGGTTTGTTTCTTATTTGGGGGATAAATCATTTTCGTGTGCATAACTGGAATTTCAAAAAAAGGTCATTTTCGTCGGGTTCTGAGACCTCAATAGCGTATTTTAAGTTACAAAATTTTAAAAAAGTATGTTTTTCTAGTCTAATTGTGAACACTTCGGATATCATCATTCGGGGCAAAGAGTCACTTTTGAGCATTTTATTTTTCAACTAAAGCGACGGCAAAAACTTAGATTTTTTTTTCGAAAATGAAGCAAATTGATCTCGTAAAAAAATCTTTATAATGATTATCTTTATTTATTTCAAATGTTGATCTGTCGTAATATGCTAAACGTTGGCGTCTGTTGACACCACCATAAACATAAATCGCCTGTAGCACCAATGTGGGACGTCTAAGGCCACAGTTGATAATACGTTTCACAAAGTGGTGATTGCGCAATCTTTATGAGTATCACTCATCATTGGACTGAAATAATTTAAAAAATGGGGAGCATCTTTTCTCCTTCTAGAATCACTAAAAAATCATAGTTTTTTCGGGGCGGGGGTTAGGCTATTCTTTTTTTGCTGGATTATTGTACATTCTAAGCTAACTTATATAAAAAAGTGGCTTGGAGTGTCAAAATTTTTTTCATGAAAAAAGCCAATTTACAAAAAAAATGCGTTAAAAGACATGTTTTTTGGTCATTTTAGATTTTTTCGGAAAAATTGTAATGCAGATTTTTCTTCCTTATTAACATATCTTTCGACCAGAGGGGTCATTTTGGGATGTTTAGAGATCCTTCAAAATGGTCTGACGACTTCGGCATCTAAATGTAATGATGATCATATTATCATATATCAATTACGGGTTCTGGTCCTTTTAAGCTTAGATTTTTGGCCTAAATTTGAATAAATTCGGCCTTTTGAAAATAATTATCCGATTACATTTTAGATAGCTCAAATAACTGAGACAACATATCTTGTGAATAATAAAAATAAGAAAATCGGTCCAAATTCCGGCCAGAGTTTTCAATTTTTAAAGAAAAATAAATAATTAAAAAATTTCAGAATCTCAGATAAAAGATAAATAAATCGGTTCGATAAGAAGCATTTTATCTTTATATCAAAAGATTTTATGCTCAGGTTTGAGCTTGCTAAGAATGATAGTCGGATGAGTTCTTTTCACAAGCGATTTATTTAAAAATTTTCGGCAAAAATCTAGTAAAAAGTGACCCCAGTCGGATATAGGTGAAATTTAAGCCAAAGTTGCATTTTGAAAATTGTTGCAATTTCCGGAACCCCTATGTTGTATATGTTGAAAATATGTTTATTTTTGGAAATAGGTTTGCCATTTTTGGAAATATGTTGAATTTTACAATTTATGTGCTTTTTGAAATATTTTTATCATTTCCAAAAACATTGCTTTTGATTTGATATACAAATGAGAATGCGTTGCATTTTCCCCAATAAGTTCTTGCGTGAGTAGATATATCTTGCTGGTAGCTAGCGTGAAATTGCTACATCTAAAACTTTATTTTTTACTCATACATTTTCAGAATCCATGGCAAGTATACGAGACGATCAACGGCGACTATTTTCGTCTATTCAATATCCCGACGGGAAAACCCTCTTATCGATCGTAATTTTTCATTCTATCAGAAATTCTGGTGATAAACTTTACCCAATTGGTTTTCAACGAAGGTTAGACTTAACAGAAGAAGGTCGCGAACTTTGACTTAAGGATTATTACAGGCTCCGATTTGGAACTCAAGATGACTTGAACTAGTTTTCAATGTCCTCAGGTTACCTGTTAAGGGTCGGCTAGAATCTCCGATGAGCCGGTCAACCAGGCGGGATCTTTCAAATGAAAGAAATTAGTCGCTCAAAACTCGATATGTTCATACTGCTGAGATGAAATAAAAATGGACCAGTTTGAATTTAGCTACGACGGACAAGATACGGTAATATCGAACTTTTAGAGTGTATCCTAGCCGATTGATAAAAATTACCGGTCGGTAAAATAAATGGAATAAGGCTAAAGAATGAAGTTCTGAAAAATTTAAATTTCGGACATTTGAATTGGGAGTTGAAGATAGAGATCTGATGATGATATGGTAAGTACTATTGTTGGAGATTGTATATGGATAGTTTGAAACTTTGAGGAAATTTTTAGGTAATTATTTAGAAAAATTTGTTTCAAATTTGAAAGTTTTTTTCCCGGAATTTGTGCAGTCACTAAGTAAAGTACGTCTTTAATTTTGCTTCAAAAAGCTTATTGGGCATAAAAATTGTTTATTTTGTAGTTAAAGTCTGTATTTTTTTTGGGTTTTTTCAAAAAACATAATAATTCGAGTGTTACCTATTAAAATGAAAAGTACGAATTTTTTCTGCAGTCCACTCAGCGCTGGTTATGTGGTAGAAGTTGGCGAAAGTACTCAGTTTACGTATGAACTTACAGCGTACTTAATTTAATTTTTTATTTGAAACTAGACATTTGGAACAGTTATGAAGGAAAGTTTTACTCAGTTTGGTTTTACACTCCGACGACAAACTACAAACTTGAATGACTTACTACTGAGGAAACAAATCACAATTTATATATCTCTTTAAAATTTTTTGATGTACTGAGAATGATTTTTTAAT
Source organism: Oikopleura vanhoeffeni (assembly GCA_004367855.1). NCBI lineage: Eukaryota > Metazoa > Chordata > Appendicularia > Copelata > Oikopleuridae > Oikopleura > Oikopleura vanhoeffeni. The sequence goes on along the minus strand of SCLH01000330.1, from coordinate 140,427 downwards.
AAAATTAGATCCAAATAATATTTTAAGATAAAAAATATTATCCTGCAAAAATACATTTCACGAAGAAATTCGGTTTCAAACACTAAAGTTGACCATCTTGTTCACTGACACAGTCAGTTAAACTACGCTTGTAGCGCTTGCACGCTGTTTATATTTAGTTAAGTCAAATATAGGTAAAATATGAAAATTTATTGATGCTTATTAAGGGTATCCCGTCCTGAATTTTTGCAGTTTTTTGGCATAAAATGCACCAAATCAATTGTTTATGTTTTGATCGAATAAAACAACCCAAATGACAACAAACATTTTTGCGTTTTTTTTCGATTTTTTTATTTAAGTATTTTTCTCAAATTATGTTCAAAAATACGTTTTTGGTCATTGGACACAAAACTCGAAATATGGGTGAAGATAGCCAACTTTTCTTCAGTGTTTTTCCCAGCTCTTCGATTGAGCCTACATGTTCGAAAAATCGAGCAATATTCCTTATTTTCGAAAATTTTTTCACGACTGACCTCAAAAAATCTTATCTTGAGTTTGGGGTCGACAATTCAAAAAAAGGCTCACAGTAAGTTTTAATTTGTTATGAGCTTCCTTTTGCGAAATTGAGTGGAAATTTTGAAATCTCTAACATCAGAGGAGATTAGAATTTCCAGATGGAAAAATCTCAAAAAAAACGATGGTCTAGTCGCATATTTAGAAACAATAAGCACTTATCGAACAAAAACGTTTTCAAAGAAGTTTTTGTATACTTATCATCAGGTTATGTTAAATTTAGGTTTTTTAAAAAAGAACATCAGCGGAGATAGATTTCTCGTTTTGGCTTTAGGTCTCTGTTTCGCTACTGTGTCTGGGAGTGTAGTTTATCGAAAAAAAAGTTTTGACACATTTGACGCAAGCTGAAGGCTAGTTTCTAAAACTGGCTAATCTGATTATGATCCTCGCGCCAGTTATGGCTAATATTTTATCGAATATGTAAAATTAGGAGCAGGAATACTTAATTTTAATAAAATTCTAGTTTTTTAATGGCAATTATTGAATGTATAATTCTGTGAAAATATATTTCTTAATTCTCACCATAACATTCTCACTTACTTTCAAAAGCGAGGAACACTTAGACGCATTTAAAAACAATCGAATAACTAGCAAGCACGATGGTTTTCAGAAAGACAAAAGATAGTTCCGCTTTGTAGTTAACCGGATGGACTCATGGGCACGATTTTTAGCCATGTTTTCAGAGTGAAACAACTCATCAGGGGCCGTACCTTTTTTTTTTTCGCAATCACAAGTGTCCCAGTGAGACGAGCTTACCTCAGGTTAGATAATACCTATGTTTAGAAAAAGGTGTTCATATAATTTGTAGAACAAGTCGTATTATGATTCAAAATGCTGAAAAGATTCAGTTCGAAATTTGATGACAGAAATATTTTCAAAAACACGATTTTTTTAATGAAATTTGAACAGAAAATTTTTTGAAAAATAAAATTCCAATCTAAAAAAAAGATTATTCCCCTTTCTTCTTGATTTGGAATTTTTTTTTTGCGAAATTTCATTTCTAATTGTTGGTTCTGGTTATTTGAAAAGTCGTGGTTGTTGACCAATATTTTTGTCCTCAGATCATCAAATTGAATTTTGGTAGAATTTATTTGAGTCAATCATAATACTTTTGAAATGAAACTTTTTGGGTGTAAATTTCACATTTCGGTAAAATATTTCTTTGGTTAAAATTTCATATATCGGGGAAAACAATCTTTGGCGTTCAATTTCATTCGAACATTTTGTTTTCGACAAATATAATTAATCACCAAAATTATTATTTGCTGATAAAAAGTTGCGCATAAATAAACACAGAAGAAGCTTATCTTCCCGAATTAAGAATTCCATAGAAAAAAGTTATTTCCCTAAAATGTGAATTTGAACACCAAAAAGATTTATTTTCAAAAATCTTTTGATTTTCTTCAAAAAAAAAATTCACTCATTTTTAGATTTTTAATAGAAACTTTTTATGATAAGACAAAAAAACAAAATTTATGTTCACTATTTAATTTTAAGGATTATGAACAAACACCGGAACGTAACAGTCCAGCAAAATCAGACGGTTCCCCGAACTTTTTACCATTACATCAAAGAAGCATTCTCGCGATCTACAGGATCCGAGATTCTTTCAATCCAGGTTTAGTCTACAAATCACTATCACAAAAATGGAAAAATCATGAAGCTGCAAATTCCACAAGAACGTCGACAATTTTCAACAAAAAGAATATCGATGAACAAAACATTTTTTAACTCCATTGAACGGATGCAGTACCGGATACCTCTGATTTTCTTTATATTTTCACTAGAGAACAGGGAGGAAACGAAAAGAAGGGCAAAATACGATATTAAATGGGAGTTTTATTTTCGTTAAAATCTTGAATTATTTGGTCGTTGATGAGCAAATTAAGAAGCTGATTGTTCACAGTAGTCCGAAGCAGGTTTTTGGGCGAAACCCAGTTTTGATCACCCAGTGGATGCAAAACCTCATTGCTGAATTGGCCTATTTTTCAACGAAAATATCCTCAAAAAAGTTCAGTTAAACCAGATCAGTCCGAGGCTGTTTGGAAATAAGAATTTAGCAAGATGAAATTTATGAAGAAATGAAAATTTCAACGTTGAGTTTCGTCCCCGTTATGTCAATCCTGAAGATCCGTTTTCAAGCGAAATCCAGAAATTATCGATCCAGATGATGAATCAACCGTATTCTTTGTTGAATCGGAAAGTTAAAAAATTGGAAAATATCGGAATTTTACGCGTGCGATCCAACGAGCTGGTGAATGTTTTAAATGAATTTGCTGTTAATTTCTCGACCTATTTCCGGAGTGCGGTGGGACTGGTCCAAACAATGCAGCTCATTTTCGATTTTGTCCCGAGACCAGCTGATCATATACTCAGTTTGTTAGATTTGGCCCAGAGGCAAAAAGGAGCCACTTGTGACAGAATAAACGATATTGACGAATTTTTGTTAGTCGCAAACTCTGACACACGATTTCATATGAAATCACTCAACAACGGTGGAAAAAATCGGAAAAGATACTTTTGACCGTGAACATTATCGAGGACCTGCAGATACGCAATCTGCTCATGTTGAAGTAACAAAATCGATTGCTTCTAGAAGAGTTGGAAAAGTTTTGAATTTAAAGTTTTAAACGAACTGGATCGGCTTGTCAATCAACATGCCGGTTCTGTGTCCGATCAGATGGCCAAATATCCCTACGAGTTGGCAGTTTGCGAAAAGACGATTTTGGATGATTTCTTCATGGAATATTAATTGATGTCTTAAATATAAAGCTGCGCAGAAGCAGGAAGTGGATTATGTGGAATTTCCAAAATAGGAAACGGGCATAATTATGCGATTCTGTAATTTTTTGTCAATTTGTTACGTGATTTGCAAAATTTGGCCGATTATCAAACAAACAATACTCACTTTGAAAAATTACAAAATTCTCTTCAAAATACATTATTTAAAATTACGTTAGGACTTTCACATTTACAATAGTAAATACTCAATTTTTCACTTGAAATTTGTTTTGGTTTTTGTTCGAAAATCTAATTAAATTTTTCGTAGATAATCATGCAGCTAAGTAATGTTTTCAATCGCGAAATGTCACTTGGTAATATATGTACAAAAATAACCCATGGTTATTTTACTTTCCGCGATTTTTCGAGTATAATGGATTCTCCATTATTTTTTTAGGCACTTTTAGATAATTTAACATCAAATAACAAAAAAACGTGCCTTCTGGAGCGTAAATGAAGTTCATCAAATTTTTATCTTAAAATTTGCTACATCGATGAGCAATTTTTGCTGAAAATTGTAATATAGAATTTTGAATGACTGTATGAGCAAATATGCACGAGTAATTTTTCATTGAAGCTTGAGATTAGACGATTTCAATAAGAATTCGAAAGGAAAATGAGTATATTTTATCAGCTCATCTGTAAGATTTTTTTTCGGTTGTTTAAGAAGAATCAATTTTTCCCACTTTGAATTAATTCCAATTTTTTATAGACTTCTGCTGCGTCGTGCGTTTTTTTAGTAGAGGCACACTAAATCAATGGACACTTGACCTGGAAATTGATTGTTTTGGTAAAATTTTTGGAAACGACAAAAATCATTCTGACTTTAATGCAAAAAATTTCTACACAAAATTCGTTTATTATCTCAATTTCAAAAAATTTCCAATTATGATTTAATAATATATCCACCAAAGGTCCATTTGGTCAGACGAACGGTTGGAGCGTATCTGTACAATTCTCGATGATCTCTGGCTCCCCTGTCATTAGAAGGTCTCGAGCAATTCGAATATATCTATCAATGCTGAAGATTGCATATCGGCATTCTGACGAGATCAAAAATCACAATGACGATCGAGAAGATGACAAGCCCGAATTTTCTTTTCAAAAAATCTGAAATTGAAGTTGACGAATCATTCAAAGCAGCGTTTCTGCTCTAGTTATAAGAAAGGGTGATTTATAACCAAAAAACAACTGTTAGATGTTATACTAGCACAATTAGTGCGGAAGTTGTAAAAGATTTATATCGAACGACCAATACGGATGATTCTATTATAATTTTTCTGCCTGGGCAGACTGTACAAGATGTATTGTTCAAAGCTTGAAATGAGATAAAATACGAATTAACAGAAGTGTTCGACTTGTTTTAGGGAGGTTTTTACTAATTTTAGCCCGATAGTTTTCAGTCTTGACAAAATTGAACGAAAGGGTAAATTTCGATTCGGTAGTGTTATCAAAGGTTTGTATGAATAGAATTATGAAGAGGCCAAGATGACACCACGCGACTCATGGTCTAAATACTTCGTCGTATACTGAAATTTAAACCGCTCACAAGACTTCAGCATGTCCAAACAATTATTTTGTGTATGAAATAGACAAAGTTTGGTAATTTGTTAAATCTGACTTTTACAATACGATAAATATTAAAATTATATGTATTTAATTTATTTTTGGAATTTTTTTTTTTAAAATGATCATCGGTTGTTAGTTCAAATCACATATATTGAGTTGAAATACAAATTGATGGTTATCCTTTTTTTTTATAATCTTATAATTAAAACAATTTTATCAAGTGCAACATTGTTAAATCATGTCCTCTAACAGTCGGTTAGTAACCCTATTCCAGTAGTGTACTCGGGATGTACTTTCCTCCACATAAGAAAGGAAAAATGTCGTTTTCCAATTTTCTACCAAATCTGAAGAAAAGTACACACTGAGTACACTTGGAATTAACTAACTGGCCAATTCTTTGAAGGGGATATTTGATGAAAATGTCATTTTTAAACGATGTATAAATTCCATTAAAATATCTTGAATGTAATAATAAATTGTTATTATGATTTTTAATCAAATTTAAAAAAATGTGAGCCAAAATAATTTACAAAATAGAAAACCTCGTTACAGGCACACCTTGTCAACCCTGTTGGCGCACGATTGGCGATATATTTTGGATAACTCTCATCAGAATGTTACTGATCCCGGTTGATTACCAACCGTTGGTTTTGAAAAGCCTCTTATGAGTGGTTGAACCGGCAAGGGTACGTTAAGACTTCGAAATTTGCAATAATTCGTACTGGATGATACTACGGTAAACTGGAATCTCGCACGTATTATACAAAGACGGAAATGCCAAATCGTCTGAAGATTTATGCCCATTATCTAGAATGGTCGTGATTGAAGCGAGGTGGATGACAAAGTGTGTTTTGAAGTAGATATTTTAACGATGGCCTCTTAAAGGAATTCGAGAATCTTTCACTGTGGGATTAATCGGCTGTGGCTGAGGGATCGGAACCCGATGTTGAATGAATGTAAATTATATCAAAAGCGGAGCAATTTGTTTTTATATCAAAGCAACGAAGATCTCCTGCGGATGTTCCATTCCCAACTGCACCAAAGGTAGCACAATTAGCTTGGAATCTTTCAGTAGAATATTAGTATGAGAATAATTTTGAACTCCTGCGCTATGGAAGAAAAATAGAATTTTAGACAGTCATTTAGTACACTTTTTTTACTAATTATGTTTTTTGAATGAAATTTTTTGGATGGTAAAAACGGAACAAAAGTTTACCTGAAAATTATATCTTAATCCCGGAAGAGGAGACTATTTTAGTAAATCAAGCGAAAATATTTTACTTGATTTACTAAAATAGTCTCCTCTCGGGATTTAAGATATGACATATTTTTAATTACTAGGAAGAACGGTCTGATAATAACACTGTATTACCTATGAATTTTGATTTTGTTTCAATTCTCAACCAATGAGAACTCAGCCTAAAAACCCTACGGTAAATATTTTTATGGCTAAAGATTTAGTTCTGTCTAGCACGGAAGAAAAAAATGTGACAATTCAAAAAAAACTCAGGCTGTATAATCTGAACTGGGTGTATGTAATTTGCACAACTTGGAGAAATAATATCAATATCAGTGAGTGGGTCTTAAAACTAAGCTAAGTAGATTAAATATTTATACTAGTTACTGTAGTTGATCAATCATTTTGGTCGTGAGTTCAAAGTACAAATAATAAACAACTTGCTTTTTAAACAGTTATAATTTAATCGTGACTATAACTGAGACCAACAGAAGTGCTCTTCCACAGTTTTGAGTTATTATTAAATTTTCTAATCGAAACCTCGCGACTGAAAGAAATTGTTTTGAAATTGAAGATTTCTATATTTTTTAATTGGGATTTCAATGGAATTTTCTTGATTTTATTCTGAAATACAATACCGTTATCGGTTTCAAGTGGCGTCGAGATGATGTGAATCAAATATGCTTTCAACAATCAGCTTTTAATTGAGCTTCAAATACTCAAGTACGTAAAATCATTTTTGTCTTGGACGCTTCTTAAATTCGTGGCGTATAACGCGCAAAAACTATTATTTATAAACATTACAGACGTTCTGGTAATTCTATAATTTTATTCTTAATGATAAAAGTCGTTTGCAGGTTATTTCTCTATCTGATTAGACGATGTAGACCGAACGTCGAAGTGCCAAATCTCCCGAGCCGGTTACAATTTGTATGCGTTGACCATTGCGACCAAAAATCAATCACTTTGAAGAGGTCCGCGGCCTCTGCGAAGACGAGCGATCGATTGGACAGTGACGAAACCGTTGGCAATATACGCGCCTACTTCTCTTCGGGCGTAACCTACAATGTCCGCACGTTTCAGCTACATTTTATGATGATACAAATTCGAATAACTTAGATTCATTTAATTCTGCGGAATCGTGTGCAAATGTCACGCTCGTGCGTGAAAGATAACGGAGAACTTTGGACGAGAATCCGCTCGGAAATCACTGAATTTTACAGATGAAGGCTTATGCCCGCCGAGCCCAAGAGGGAGTTTGGGAGCAGACACGCATGTTTCGGCAAAATTCGATATGTTTGATCAATGACCTCAGATCATCCAAATACTGTAAGTGTTCGATTACTTTGTCATACTGATGGGTATTTCGTGCGTTGATTTACAAAGCAACTGACAAATTTTGAATTTAATTTGTCTGAAAGACTCTAGCGACTTCTCAACATAGGTAATGGCTTTTGAGTTAGAATACGATATTTTAGATAGCTTTGAAATACAAATGTTGAAAGTCAACATGGTAAACGGATTTTATTCAACTATCTTGTAGAGAATTTTATGGTTGTCAAAAGTCGAAACATAGATACTTTGTTTGACTTCGTCTGCTTATCGAGGTTACTGCGGATTTTTTCATATCCTATTCACACTCATGTAAAATATGGCCCTCCTACTTTAAAAACACTACGTTTCCTAGTCAGAGCGGATATTTAAAAAAGTGGAATAAGGGATAAATAAGCTTCATTTATTTTGAAACTTCGCAAAGTCGTATTTAAAAATTTTTGACAGGTTTATTTTTGACAAGTGGGCTAGACAGAAATAACAATTTCCTCGGCTTTATTCATTAAAAATGTTTGACTGGTGATTTTTAAACATAATTTTGAGAGATGATAATCGATTCGAACACTTCATAAATTAGTGTTGTAAAGTGGTTTTCAAACTTTGCTTGAAACTTTATGACCCAATTGGAGGACCAAAAAAATCTTTAACAGATAGCGCTATAAACGTACTTATTTAATTTGAGTCGAGTTTATGCCTATATATCATGCCGTTAGAATATATAAGATTGGGGATTTCGCATGGCTAGTTTCTTTCTCAGAAAAGTTTGCTTTTCTTGTGAGTTTGTTTTATTTAATTTTTAAGCTCATTAAACGCTCAACAACACAGGTACAAATAGTAAGTAAGTATTGAAGAAAATTATATATATATGGTAGTTCATTACACAAATATTTCAAGTAATATACTAAACTATTGCAGATTATTTATTTAATCACCCTGGGTCAATGAAAATAATATTTTGCTCGGTGATCATCCAGGGTGCAACAGAAGAGGGAAATTTATTCAAAAATTGTGGAAATAACTTGGAGCAATGCCTTTTTCTCTGTAAGGGTCAAAACGGCCAAAATTTGGAACAAAAACTATGTGATTTTGAAAACATCTTGTCATTTGTCGAAAATTTGCATATGTAATAAACTTTACTATAATATTTTCAACATTGACAATACGGCGAAAATTAAGCATTTTCCTTCATTGACAAACATGACAGAAGCAATATTAAAAAGAAATTGGTGTCAAACAATTATGGCATTGAGCACAAAAGCTAGATACATATTAAATATATTGCACTTTCACAAAGTTACTTTTTACAAGTTGACACGCATTCACTTTATGTAACTAACACTTTAAGTATTGTCACACCTTAGTCAACTTTCACTACATTTAAGTGTGAATACATTAGGTTAAAACAAAACCAAATTGCAACATAAACTTGGTTTCAAATTACAGCAAAGGTGTCAATTTACAAAAGTGGACTTGCTTTAGTTTAACATTTATAAATTCCAAATTTTGAAATAGGTAATATATTTATGTTTAAATGATTTTACAAATATTGTACAAAAATGTTCGGGAATCATTTAAATTGTCTTTTTATATGGTGTGTTTTTATATTTAGAGCTGGTTGATTACGTCTATTATACTGGTTGGTGTGATTATAGATGAATCTAACACACTCTAACAAACAAATAATTATTATTTAATCATCTAAACTTTCAAGTTTTCAAATCTGTTAATAGCCTTTCTGAAGGTAGAAAAATTATGGCTTAATTTGCAAGCGAAACCATGAAATCCAAGGTAAAAATTCAAAAGAAAGTACACTTTAAATTAACAAATTGAAAAAAGACAGTTCTAACGAGTTTCAATTTTTGAACGAAAAACTCATTTTGTCCTTTATGCCGAAAGTGTCATACTCACACTTTGTATTTTAAAGTTGTTTTGATTGGCGAAAAGTAGTTTGCAAAACATAACATAAATGGACTAAAAATAATACATAATGTATGTACCCGAAAAGTAAAGATCCAAATTAGAAATATCTGTTGTTTTTCCACAAACTTCAATATTCAATGCAATATCAATTAAAGCGGCCAACAAAGACAATTTCCATAGCAACTTTGAATGTAACTCTTGCGTCGAAAATTTTTCTTTCGGAAAAAACTTTCAAATATTTATTAATTTTCGAACGTTTCTGGTTAACCGGTTTCTGAAAATGCTGAAATAAAGATGGAAATGATATTTTCATAATAATAATTTTTTCTCAAGTTAGTTTTGGTTCGGGAAAACATATAAGGTATGCTTGCATTTTTTAATTTTATGATTGATCTTAATTTGGACTATATCCCTTATCACCTTTTGGTTAGAATGCGTAGCCACAAGTCAATCAACACGTTAAAGGGTAGTGGCTACGACATTCTAACAATAAAGTAATAAAGGGATTTTCAATGAAATTCCTTATTGATTTTATGCAAAAATCTAACTCGAATCTAGATTACGCCGAATGCGACACTCTCGCCATATCAAGATTCTAGATGACTATGCGAGGTGAAACTCTTTAATTTTACAGGAAATTTGACTTTGGAAGCTTGTATTTGGGAATTTGAAAGTGTGGGTACGATATGTCAGAACTTAACAAGTTGTGGTGGAGAATTACTACAGACGGCCAGGTACAAAAAATTGAGAAAAATTAAAAAAATTGAAAAAATTATTGTAATCAGAAATTAAGGTACTTAAATTTGGTAATTCGTATGTACTTGATGTCATTATTTGTATCCTACATTTCACACATCACATAACAAACGAATCCCATGGAAGACAGTTTTGAATCTGAATTCGGGAATCTCTATCAGATTACTTTTGTTTACTGATACAGCTAGATGTGGAGCGAAGGAATCGGAACTCACCAGAATCGCGGACCTTCCAGGTTAATTTTTTTTTTTATTCAAGAAATTGCATTATTATCAGTTATTCTAACAAATCAATTTGACGATGATACATTATTTTAAGTCATAGGTGAGAAATTCTCACTTGAGAGAAGGTTAACTTATCATTTTGCAAAATGTTATTTCATAAACTGCTACAATTTAATCCCGTAAAAATAAATACAATTGGATTTTTAAAATTCAAAAATACATCATTTTGTAAAACCGAAATAAATTAAGTATGAATTTCAGATATTGATTATCCTTTAAATATTGTAAGCCTCCAGCGGCGTGCCCTGCTGGAGTGCAACTGTAGAGATTGGCCACCAAATGATATTTGATGTGTTTTTCAATTCGCGACATAATAAGAATTAATCGGATATCGTTTTTTAAATTGAAAGCATTAATTTAACTCTCAGCATTGCACGTAACTACTATCTATAGAATGAGTTGAATCTCATTCAAAATTGTCGTGAACATTCTGGTTTGAGAAATTTTACTAGTATAACGTACATATCATGTAAATTTATTTTAACTGCCCACAGAATCCTTCTAAGCGGTTTTTTTAATTAGGAATTTATTACATTACAACATAGTTTCAAAATAATCAACGTGACCGCAAAGTCAAGAAATAAGAGTTTGGCGAGATGAATTATTAAGTAATTAAATTTTATTTATTTTAAAATGTTTTCAGGTACTTTTTCAACACGATGAAAATTTCCCGACGGCAGACTGCGTTGTCCGATTTTAAGACAGTTACTAGAATTTAATGGAATGTTGTCCTTAATCATCGGAAGGGATAAATTTCTTGTTTAATGTTTTCGTTAAAATCCTTTCCATTTCATTTATCTAATTTCATATAAATTTCTGGATAGTTCGTTCATAGTTTGGTAACTATTCTTTTAGCGAGGGACGATCTGATGTAGGATATAGTATGTACTAAATTTAAGCAACACGATAAATTTGCAAAATGTTGAATATCCGGAGAAAAATAATTGAAACTTTCATATTTAATTGAAAATTTTCCTCATTTATATTTATATTGTCATCAGAGTCAAAAATTAAAAACTACTCACTATACATATATTTTGAAATATATTGTTTGCATATGAAATAAATTAAAACTGTTAGGTGGTGGTGGCTTCTTTCGAATAATAACAACAAAATAACAATAATGTTGATAATCATATGTTATCGTAATTATTGAATGAAAAAACTTTAATTTTATCAAAATTGAATGCCTTGTACAAAAAATATCATGGAAAAAATTCTTTTCCAACCAACATGCCTCTGTAGTAAATAGGTTTTAAACAGTTTAATATTTCCGGCTTTTGAAAACCTCGTGAGTAACTTCTTATATATGTTAAAATGGACAAGACTATGATTGAAGAGAAAAATCAAACAAACAATTAAATTGAATTGAACTATTCTTTAAAACCTTATAATCACTAGTGTTTGGAAATAAGAAGAATCAATGGTCTGATTTCGGACCGTTTTTAGGTGTTTTATTTTCTCGTAAATATTGTCAGTCATAATTGAGCTTTTGGGATTTCAATCGATTGAGTAGTATCCCGAAAAGTCAAATGTAAACGGTTAGGAACAATCTTTAACTCTAGGGGACTTTGGATCAGAAAAAGGATATTTTTCAATCAAATTATACGTTCTTTGAATTAATTCATTATGTTTTTAAGTTTAAATTTATAAAGCATTTTTGATCAACGCTTTATATTTGGAACGTAAGGAAAGATAGTGACCAATTCAAGATCACATGACTCCCAACTTATTTTGGACATATCGATGATTTGAATTGGTAACTATCTTGTCTGACGTCACAGTTATGACGCGGCGAGTATAAAAAGGAGGCAAAGGATAATCTTCAGATATACTATATCACCAAATTAAATTTCATTGAAATATCTATAAGTTGAATTTCTTGATATTTTATATACGGACAATTGAAAAAATCTGAGTTTTGAATCTCAATTTTGTCTACAAATATTAATCCTTTGATAATTTCAGAGCTGCCGAATCAAAAGTTCGTCTCAGTAAATGATTTGACTTTACCTGAATCTGGTTTTTGGATAAACGTATAATAATCCAGAACAACAATAGGAGTTTGTATCAAATAGCAGTTACAGATTACTGTTTGAGATTACAACAATTTCATTATTATTTGTATCCGGTTACCTCAGTCAAAGCTATAGTGAACCACCGAAAAGTGGTCAGTTTTTATATCTGTTTCAAACCAAATCAAGGGGTATTTCTTTAGTTATAGGTTCCGGAGTCGGAATGGGACACAAATTTTGGCACATTCTTTTGTAATAAGTAGCTATTAAGAAAATTTAAGAAAAAAGAAATTAAAGTTTTCATCAATTTTTCAACGTCTAGTAAAAAAATTCGCGTTTTAAGTGACCGTGGGGCCGAACCATACAATTTTTGGCGATTACTAGTGGTTTGCGTGTATAAGGGATTCCTCTATAGGAAATATGACAAATATGAACACGGAAAACAAAACTGAAAGTAGCAACCAATTTTTTATCGAACCATTTTAAAATACTGCAAAAATATTTCAAACATACCGATCTTTTGTCTGACGGAAGCTTTATCATTCGAATAGCATCGACTCATAAATGAACCAAAAGATCATAAAACTTTTTGAATTTTGATTGTGGGCAAAAAAAAATTCTAGATTTCAAATCTTTGAAGGTTACAAATTCTGAAACTTTACAAAACTTTATAATTAAGACTGAAAGATGCCCACGGAAACGTTGTTTAATACATATATAACAAAATATGGCAAAACTACCGTGGCTCTTATTATTATCACTGTGCTTCTAAGAGGGGACAAAGGTGAAAAAATCTAAAACATCTGTTTTTCGCAATAAATTATTCAAACGCGTGTTTTTTCGCAAAAAAAAAATTAAAAAAAAAATATTTATTCAGAAAATTAGGCTGAAGAGCACCAAAGTCTTCTTAATTTTTTTAGGCAACAATAAATTTCCAATTATACCGATAAATTTGGAAATTTTTTGGACCTTATGAAACTACACAATATGAAATCAAAAGTTTTGATTCAAAACGCTAGGAACATATGGGTGATGTCAGTTCTTCTAGACAACAGTGTAAAAACTGATTTTATTAATTCGCTAAAAATATGATTGTTAATGTTTTCATTAATTTTCGTGTAATCCACGATTGCCTGTTGGATCAAATGCCATAGGGCACAAAAGTTTCTGATCAGTTGCCGAACAATTTTCTTTGAATACCTACATTTGCTTACTACCAAGAAAGATTATGGGTTGCTGCAACCGCCCTTCAATTGCAAGAAGCTCAGACGTAGCATTCCCAGAGGTTTTAATTGGAATCATGTCGAATTAACAATGGGGGTATCGATTGATATTATTATAAATAATTTATTTTCATCACGATTTTTTTGGTATTTAACTATAATAAAAATAATAATTTTCTCCAAAATATTCAATTTTTAACGCAAATATGCCCAGTGTCATCATGATTTATTGATATAACGGCAGTTAATGAAACTCGTGCCTAGTGTGCACTGGACAAACCATGGAACGGTTTGTATGGGAAGAATATTTTGGAAATTCTTGCGATTTGTGATCAAAAAATTTTATTATTCCATAATGATGAAAAACTTCGATTTTCAGATATTTTTAATTTGTAGAAAGATTTGTTTTGCTCGATTAAAGAAAGTTGCGAAAAATTATCCGTGACAATGGTTGACCTAATAAATATATGGTTGAAGAAATCGTATTAAAAACTGCGTGAAAGAATTGATATAAAAAATCTTATCATTCATGTTAGGAGCTAAATTATATGGTCGTGTTAAGTGATCCGGTTCGTCTTGGGCGCTGGATTCTCGTCACGACTTCCGAAGTTTTCTTGATGTCTGGGGAAAGAAGGAACATTCAAATATGAGCCAAGTAATTCAGAATATGGATGTCTCGCAGAGCACCAAATCTCTTTACAGATTAAAGTCATCGTAAGTTATCAGAAAACTCACATAGAACTGTTAAGAGAAAAATTATTTAGGCCAAAGAGCAGCCTGATACAGAAGACAAAGAATTTGAACTCAGTACCATTTGATGCAGTATTAGCTATGATGATATGAGGCGAAGTTTAAGCAGATCACCCAGGAGCGAGGGATTTAAAAATGAACTGGACTCCCACCTTTTCCAGTTGTTATTTTATTCATGAAATTAGCAGATTTTCTTATCTGTCATTTTATTTAATAACGAGGGCCCGTGAGATAAATAGTCAAAAAAAAATTTCAACAAATCGGCTCATTTTCCGGTCAACAACCGTAAAGTTTATCGGGTTTATATCTTTTTCCAAGAAACTCATCTAAAAACGTTTATATCTCTATAGGCGAGTTAAAATCCACTAATGTTGTATAAGTGGAATTGTTTAGTGATTACAGCACCGATTAAATTTTAGCGGTCAAATAAAGCAACCTTGTTATAATCATGCTCAAACAATCACATAAGAAAAATTATGGCATTCAAACCCGCTATAGTAGAAACGTTTTTGAGATGGATTCCGTGGTTAAGGATATGGTTTGTACGTCTCCGCATCCCTTAGCATCGATAAATTACTCTTTCTGTTTTAATAAAATCTCACTTGGAGAAATTCTCAAGGCTTAAATTTTTTAAAGTCAAATTCAACGTTTTTTCTCAACGGTTTTAACATCGATAAAAAAAATTTTCGAATGCAATTTTAAAAGTGAATTTCCGAAAAAAAATGATTCTGATTTCGTCAGTTTTCATTCATTGAAATATTTTTTTCTGGTAATATTTTGTAGGGGTTTGTGACTGAAGAAAATGTTTATATTTTCCAATCTTTTAGGTAAATGTTGGGAGCGAATGGTAAGTTTACATCCAATTTATGACTGTTCGATCATCAACACGCGAGTTCGTCCGATCCATGGTTCGCGCGATGACCGAAAATTGGGCGGCAGGATTTGACAGAGGAAGCAAATATCATCCAATTTTCACTGTGAAAGATTCAACAAATTTTTTTTCGCAAAAAATATTCAAAATCCAATTTATCATGGGGCTAGCTGACTATGTGTTGAGCTTTGTTTAGCTCGGTAAGAAAAATTTCTTTTATTTAAAAACTTTTAAGAGAATTTATTAACTTTTGATTACGGTGATAATAAATAATAATTTTTTAGGTTTGTTGGTGTTAGTCGTAAGAGGAAACGATTGACACCTTCAACGCCGGTACAGTGCGGTGCGTGCCATAATTCAATCCCAATAACTACAAACAATGCGTCAAATCAAGTAAGCTTATTCTCATTTCATTAAGTTCAAATTTTTTGTGGTTAAAGACATAAATTTGATATATGTTTCGGACAAAAGTTAATTTATTCAGACGTTTGACGACAATTTACACAAATGCATCTTCGCAAAATTTATTTATTGCAAAATATTATGATTGAGTTTTATCTTCGTTGTGTTTAACCAACGACAGATTATGGTATTAAGCCGAAACCTCAAGAAAATGATTCTGCGAAATTATATAATCAAACTCGGAAAAACTTCTCTTTGCAAGCATTTTGTCAATGAAAGGAAATAGAGTTTTCAAATGAATTTCTGATTTCGACTTTAACAACCTCTTTATAGAAAATTAATAACGAGATAAATTGGATTTTTTCCTTGCTATTTTGTCTGAAAAATCCCCAATTCAATAATAATTTTTTGAAATTTTCGGCAGATGTCTACATTTTGTAAATGCAATATATCCTTTATCAAATTTATTTGGTTAGAATGCGTAGCCATACTCTTTTAACGTGTGATTTTACGTTGTGGACGCATTCTAACCAAAAGTCATAAGGGATATGATTTTATATTTTTAATAACTCTCAATATATTCTTTCTGGCTTTTAGTTGATATTGTACTATTATTTTATTTTAATGTGTCTTATTCATGTTATTAGTTTGTGTGTTTTATTCTTTTGTTTATCGGATTTGGATTCTGTAAGTTTATATTATTATTTATATTATTATGCTTAGTCATTTTGTCTTATTATTTGGCTTCTTGATATTTTTCTTATTATATTTTCTTGATGTTTTTTTTTTTTTTTTCCTATATTTTTATCTATATTTTTATTCTAAAATCTCTATGTAATGCTTTCATTTTGTATTAATTGTTTCTTATATTTTGTATATTGTTTTTTCTATTCTTGTCATATTATATATTAGATTTATATTATTTGTACGATATGTATTGCTATATCTATGTTTATGGGTACCTTTGTGAAAATCAATTGTATATTAGTATTTTTTGTTTTCTTTTGTATTTTAATTTTATATTTTCTATATCTCTGGTTATTTTTTTTATATAATAATGTTCTGTAATTGTTTGTTATTTATATACATAGGCTTTATACATGCGATTGCCAAGTTTTCAATCACTGATCAAATAGATAAAATATTTTTTAATATTTATATTTTTGTCTAGTATTAATTTGTTTTTTTTTTTTTTCTATGTTTTTTTGTTCTTGTTTGTTCTAGCATTATATGCTTCGCATCAGCAAAAAGTCTGATGTCAGGTAATTATAGGGTGTCAAAGCTAGAGCAAACAATCGCAATGACCAATTTGTTGAAAAAATCACTCACCGTGAAAAAGAAACATTTGAACCACACCAATTGTCTGACATTCGAAGTCAAATACCTATCACCCTGTGAGCAAGAGCCACAATAGTGCTCCACATACCTAAAATCATTCGAAAAAGACAAAAACTGGATCGAAGGATTTTTGTTCAAATACATTATAAGAATTTAGATTCGTTTCAAGACAAATAATTGAATTTTTTTCGAATGTCTGTTCGGGCATTCGGGGAGTGATTTATCAGGATTTTTGAGCTAATGTTTTACCTTACCGTAAAATTATTTCGGAACTGGACATAGCAACAAATGTGAAAGATTAGCCAGTTTTTAGGAATGGTTTGTGCATGCATAAGTTGAAATAAAAATTATTTATCAGAGGCAAGACAATTTTTTCTTAGGACGTGAAATATCTAAAATTTTCAACTTCAGTATCAATGAAAAAAAATTTAGCTATTATAACAGTGAATTTAACAAATCAAAGCTTGTCCACAGTTTGTCTTCAATTACAATATTTCTGAAAATAATAGAAAAAATCATTAATTGTTTATGGGGAAAAAATAAACATTTGTCATCAAAAATAAATGATTTTTCAAATCAAAATTTTGACTATTTATAAATTAATTTTGATTTATGAGATATAAAATGAATCAAAGCGGACAAATATGACGTAAGGACCAGATGCATTGATGCAATGTTTTCGAGAGATAAAAATTGTAGAGACAACTGTGACCAGTGTATCACGTATATGACACTTGGCTTTTCTCACAGTTTTTCTAGAACTCAAAATTAAATTATAGATATCCTGAATTGTGAATGAAAAATATGACCTTTCAACGTGGGTCCTTATGCAGACAAATTAAAATTCAACTGGCCTGTAAGTTTCTGTGAAACAAATTCAACGTAGTAGACCAAATGTGGCTGCTGGTGCCTTGGGAACTTTTTTATATGCTACAAGGGTAAAGGTAACCTAAAGGGTAACTTTATTTTTTAGGTTTACCCCACCAGTTTTTCCCCTGCTTTGAGAACGAACGAGATAATCCAAACGGATTTCGCACGCAAACAAGCCAAGGGAGATAATAAATGACCAAATTTTTTTGATTTTCCAACGGATGTCCGGTGAATACGGAAATTGAACGGTATAAAAATTTGAAAGCGTCGGTTCTGAGAAACCCAATGTTCTTCGAAGCCAATTTTTCAACACACTTTGTACAACTTTTCTCCAGAATTTTTTTTGGTGAGATTTTTTTTGTCATATGACACCCTTAAGGGGTCAAATTACACTTTTCGTAATCTTTAAATAGGGAACCTATGAACCTGAAAATATATTCACCTGTGTAGTTTTTTCAAGAGAAAATGTTTGGCAGTAAAATTCTTTGTCACATGACACCCTTAAAGGGGTCAAATTACCCTTTTTGTATCTCCTTATTTAGAGAATCTTGGACTTGAAATATACTATCTGGGTAGTTTTCAAGAGAAAACATGAGGCAGTGAAAATTTTGGTTCATGAGCGTCCAAAGGTCTATCACTTTGATCATCTTATAGACCTGGACTTGAAAATTATTAATCGTGGGATAGTTTTTCAAGAGAAAATGTTTGAGCAGTAAAACTTTTATGTCATATAGACACCTTAAAGGGGTCAAATTACACTTTTTCGTATTCTCTTAATATAGGATATCTGTGGACCTTGGAACAATAGTACTATGTTGGGTAGTTTTTTGAACAAAAATGGTAAATTACAGTTATAATGCATCTTTAAACAGAGAAGACTTGTGGACATGGAAATGATCTTACATGTGGTAGTAAAATTCAGGATAAATATTCGGAAAAATGTGTGGTTTATGACAGCGTGCCAAAAGTTCAAAGTAAGTTTATGCATATATTGTACTCAAAAGGATTGTTGGACACTCTCAAAAGAGGTGTCAAATAAAGCTAGTGGCGTTAGTACTCAGAATCATGCAATGAATCAAATTTTTCTAAGACTGCAACTACTGCATGATTTAAAAATAATAAAAAACATTTAACAGTAGTTCAATACATAGTGAGTAACGAAATTTTGTATTTTGGCATACTCAAATCAAAAATTTTGGTCATATTATTATCCTTGGCGTTGGGTGCGAAATCCGTTTGTGATTATCTCGTTCCGTTCTCCAATGGCAGGGAAAACTGGTGTAGGGGGAGTCTAAAAAAAAAGTTACCTTTACCCTTGTGAGCATATAAGAAAACGTTCGCAAGGCACCAAGCACACATTGTGGCTCTTACTTTGCATGTTGTTCACAGAAGCTTAAGGCAGTTGGAATTTTAATTTTGTCTGCAATAAGGAAGTTGAAAGTCATATTTTTGCATTCGACATTTCATATTCTGAATTTTAAATTTTTTGAGTTCTAGAACAATAGTGAGAAAAACAACGGTGTACCATATCGTGTCACGGTCACAGTTTCTACTACAATTTTTATCATTGTCGAACAAATGGACAAGAACTGCTACGTCATAGTTTTGTCCGCTTTGATTTATATCACATGTTCAAAAGTATTTATAAATAAGTCAAAAATTTTGATTGAAAAATCATGATTTTTAATGAAAAATGTTTATTTTTTCCTATAAAAGCAGATAATGGCAAATTTTTTTCTAATATTTTCTGAGTAAATATGGTATGAATTACAACTGTGGACAATGTTTGACTTGGTTAAATTCACTTTTATAAATAATTTAATTTTTTCATGGGAATTACTTGAAGAACATTTAGATATTGCACTTCCTTAAAAAAAAATGTCTGCCCCTAGATCAATAATTTTTATGTTCAACTGTATGCATGCACAAAACACTTTCCTAAAAACTGGGCTAATCTCACATTTGATTTGTAATTGTCCAGTTCGAATATTTTTTACGGAAGTGAAACATAGGCTAAAAATGCCTATGTCACTTCCGTTAAAAAATATTTGGAAACTGGACATACATCAAATGTGAGATTAAGCCAGTTTTTGGAAAGTGTTTTCGTGGCATGCAATAAACAGTTTGAAATAAAATTTATTGGCTATCAGGGGCAGACATTTTTTTAAGGCGACAGTGAAATATCTAAATTTTACAAACTTCAAGTATACCATGAAAAAATAAATTATTATAAAAGTGAATTTAACCAATCAAACATTGCCACCGTTGTAATTCATTACCATATTACTCGAAAATATTTAGAAAAAATGCATTATCTGCTTTCTATAGAAAATAACATTTTCATTAAAATATGATTTTTCAATCAAAATTTTTGACTTATTTATATTACTTTGATAAGTGTGATTATAAATCAAAGCGACAAAACTAATGACGTAGGCTCAGATTCTTGTCCATGTTTTCGAACAGAAGATACAAAATTGTAGAGCAAACTGTGACGTGTATCACGTGATATGGTAACCTGTGTTTTGTCTCCTAGTTTTTCTAGAATCAAAATTAAAATTCTAGAATATGAAATGTGAATGAAAAATATGACCTTATCAACTTCCTATGCAGACACAATTAAAATTCCTCCTTAAGCTTTCCTGTGAAAACAATTCAAAGTAGAGCCACAATCTGTGGCTCTGGTGCTTGGCGCGAACTTTTTTTTATAGCTCACAAGGGTAAAGGTAATTTTTTTTTTAAGGACCCACCAGTTTTCCCCTGCATTTGCGAACGGAACGAAGAATAACACAAACGGATTTCGGCACAACAGCAGCCAAGGGATAATAAATTGACAAAATTTTTGATTTGAAGATGCCTAAATATACAAATTTGGTATCTCTACTAGTTATTTGTAACTACGTGTTATAATGTTTTTTTTATTATTTTAAAATTTCATGAGTATTGCATTGGCAGTTCTTAGAAAATTTGATTCATCATATTCAGTTATTAAACGCCATAGCTTTATTTGACTCTCTTTGGAGAGTGGGTCCCAATCCTTTGAGCTATAAATAGCCATAATAATCGTTACTTTGAACTTTTGCAGTTGTCAATAACCCAGTTTTAAATATTTTTTATCCTGAAATATACCGTCATCGTAGGAATATTTCATCTTCCACACTTCTCTGTTTTAAAGATGGATATAACTCGTAATTACCCCATTTTTGTCAAAAATATCCAAATTAAGTCTACTGTTCAACAGCCACAGATTCCTTATATTAAGAGATACGAAAGTGTAATTTGACCCTTTTTATTTTGTTGTGTTTTTCATTTATTTGATTCTTTAACAATTTTACTGTAAAATTTTCTCTTGAAATAACTACCCAGATAAGTTAATTTTATCTCTTTAATATAGGGAACATATGAACCTGAAAATATATTCACCTGTGTAGTTTTTTCTTGAAAAACTACCCAGATAAGTATATTTACAAGTCCACAGATTCTCTAAATAAGGAGATACAATAAAGGGTAATTTGACCCCTTTAAGGGTGTCATGTGACAAAAATTTTACTGTCAAACATTTTCTCTGGAAAAAACTACACAGGTGAATATATTTTCAGGTTCATAGGTTCCCTATATTAAGAGATACGAAAGAGTGTAATTTGACCCCTTTAAGGGTGTCATATGACAAAAAAAATCTCACCAAAAAAATTCTGAGAAAAAGTTGTACAAAGTGTTGAAAAATTGGCTTCGAAGAACATGGGGTTTTCTCAGAACCGACGTTTCAAATTTTTACCGGTCAATTTCCGGTATCACCGGACATCCGTTGGAAAATCAAAAATTTTGGTCATTTATTCATCTTTTGGCTGTTTGGTGCCGAAATCCGTTTGAGATTATCTCGTTCCGTTCTCCAATGGCAGGGGAAAAACTGGTGGGGTCCTAAAAAAAAAGTTACCTTTAGGTTACCTTTACCCTTGTGAGCATATAAAAAA
>SCLH01000330.1:53760-117867 GCA_004367855.1 Oikopleura vanhoeffeni | reverse complement strand
TCACATGTACATCAAGACTTTTTGCTGATTTGCGGAAGTATATAATTGCTAGAACAAAACAAGCAAAAATATGCATTTTTGAGGCAATAATTTTATTACTGCAGATTTATTGGAAAAATATATTTTCTTTTGTCAGGTGTTGAACTTGGCAATCGCTATGTATAGCCTATGTATATTATACAAACATTTACAGAAATTATTAATTTAAAAGTAACCAGTTAAAAAGTTGAATATTTCCAGTACAAAGGTATTATTATCCGATTGTTTTTCCAAGGTCCCGTTCTGTTAGCTAAAATATCGTCGAAAATTTTCTAATTTTTTTTGATGCATGAGTGAGGCATTATGCATGAGTGAGGCATTTCTGGTTTTTGATAAATTTTTTTGTTAAGTTGGGTGCTCAGGTAAACTGAAATTCAGATGCTGTTTTGGCAAAGTTAATGCTGCTTTCTTGGTCTAATTTACACTTCAGTTCCAGATCGAATTGAAACGGTACCACTACTTTCTGATAAACCTAAAATAAAAAAATTAGAAATCATTATCCATAAATGCGGGGTTTTTTGGATGGTTTAAGGGTATGGCTGGTTCCCTAACATTTTCTGCAGTTATTATGTATAAAAATGCACCAAATCAATGGTTTATGTTTTAAAGCACAATAAAACAACCCAAATGACAAAAAAAATCTAATTTTTGCGTTTTTTTTCGATTTTTTTTGAAGTATTTTTCTCAAATTAGTCAGAAAATCGTAATGTTTGCAATTGGAACACTAAAACTTCAAAATATTGGCTTTGACAGATAGCCAACTTTTCTTCAGTGGTTTCTCCCAGCTCTTCTTGAGCCTACATTTCGCAAAAATCCGAAGCAATTTCTTTTTTGGAAATTTTTCACGTAGACCTTAAAATAATCTTATTTGAGTTTGGGGTCGGAAATTGAAAAAACGGCTTCCTCAGTAAGTTTTAATTTGTTTGAGCTACCGTTTTGCAAATTGAGTGAAATTTTGAAATCTTAACGATCAGGAGGAGATTAGATTCCGATGGAAAAATCGTCAAAAAAACGGATGGTCTATTCGCATATTCTAGAAACAATAAGCATTATCGACAAAAACGTTTTCAAGAAGTTTTAATTAATTATCATCAGGTTATTAAATTTAAGGTTTATTTAAAATAAGCACTCAGGGAGATAGATTTTCCGTTTTGAGCTTTAGGTCTCCTGTTCGCTATGTGTCTGGGAGTGTAGCATTATGCGAAAAAAAATTTGACACATGTTTACGCAAGACTGAAGGCTAGTTTCTAAAACTGGCTAATCTGAAATTATATCCTTCGAACGCCCAGTTATGGCTAATATTTTATCGAATATGTAAAATTAGGAACCACCAGACCATTATTTCAAATTTATCATATATCATTACAAAATGTAGACATCGCGAAAATATCAAAATTATTATAATTGGGGATATTTTTCAGACAAAATAGCAAGAAAAATCCAAATTTATCTCGGTATTAATTTCTTATAAAGAGGTTGTAAAGTCTGAAAATCAGAAAATTCATTTGAAAACTCTATTTCCTTTTCATTTGACAAAATTGGCTTGCAAAAGAGAACGGTTTTGTCCTGAGTTTTTATTTTATATAATTTTCGGCAGAAAGGTCATTTTCTTGAGGTTTCGGCTTAATAGCCATAATCTGTGTGGTTAACACAAAGAAGATAAAACTCAATCATAATATTTTGCAATAAATAAATTTTGCGAAGATGCATTTGTGATAAATTGTCTCATTAAACGTCTGAATAAATTAACTTTTGGTCGAAAATATATCAAATTTTATGTCTTTTAACCACAAAAATTTGAACTTAATGAAATGAGAATAAAGATTACTTGATTTGACGATTGGTTTGTAGTTATTTGGGATTGAATTATGGGCTACGGCACCGGCACTGTAGCCGGCGTTTGAAGTGTCATTTCGTTTCCTCATCACGACTAACACCAACAAACCTAAAAATTATTATTTATTATCACCGTAATCAAAAGTTAATTAAATTCTTCTTAAAATTTTAAAATAGAAATTTGTCTTACCGATCAAACAAGCTCCAACAATAGCAGCTATCACCCATGATAAATTGGATTTTTGAATATTTTCTTTTGCGAAAAAATTAATTTGTTGATCTTTCACCAGTGAAATTGGATGCATATTTGTTCCTCTGTCAAATCCTGCGCCAATTTTCGGGGCATCGCGGCGAACCATGGTATGACGACGAACTCGGCGTGTTGATGATCGAACAGTATAAATTGTATGTAAATACCATTCGGCTCCAACATTTACCTAAAATTGGAATAATATAAAATTTTCTTTCAGTCTACAACCCCTACAAAATATACGGATAAAAGATATTTCAATGAATGAAAACTGACGAAATCAGGAATCATTTTTTTTTCAGAAATTCATTTTAAAATTGCATTCGAAAAATTTTTTATCGATGTTAAAACCGTTTGAGAAAAAACCGTTGGAATTTGACTTTAAAAGAATTTAAGCCTTGAAATTTCTCCAAGTGAGATTTTTATAAAACAGAAAAGAGTAATTTAAGCGATGCGTAAGGATGCGGAGACGTACAAACCATATCCTTTAACCAACGGAACTCCATCTCAAAAACGTTTACTATATCTATAGCGCGTGGTTGAATGCCACTAATGTTGTCTTAGTGATTGTCTTGAGCATGATTATAGACAATGGTGCTTGATATTGGGACCGCTAAATTTGATCGGTGTGTAATCACTCAAGCAATCACTTATACAACATTAGTTGGATTTTAACTCGCGCTATAGAGATAGTAAACGTTTTTGAGATGGAGTTTCGTTTGAAAAAGGATATAAAACCCGATAAATTTACGGTTTTTGACCGGAAAATGATCGATTTGGTTGAAATTTTTTTTTTGACTATTTATCTCACGGGCCCTCGTTAGTTAAATAAAATTGACAGATAAGGATAAATCTGCTTATTTCATGAATAAAAACGAACCTGGAAAAGTGGAGTCGAGTTCATTTTAAATCCGTCGGCTCCTGGTTGATCTGCTAAAGCTTCTGCCTCAGTATCATCAATAGCTAATACTGCATCAAATGGTACTGAGTTCAAATCTTTGTCTTCGGTATCAGGCTGCTCTTTGTCCTGAAAATAATTTTTTCTCTTAACAGTTCTATTTGATTTTTCTGATAACTTACGATGACTTTTAATCTGTAAAGTAGATTTGGTGCGTCTGCGAGACATCCATATTCTGAATTACTTGGCTCATATTTTGGAATGTATCCTTCTTTCCCAGAGCACAAGAAAACTTTTTCGATCGTGACAGTGAATCCAGCGCCCAAAGACTGAACCGGATCAACTTGAACACGACCATAAATTTGAGCTCCTAAGATGAATGATGAGATTTTTTATATCCAATTTTTTCACGAGTTTTTTAAAACGATTTTTTCAACATATTATTTTATTAGGGGTCAACCATTTTCAGCGATAATTTTTCGTCAACTTTTCTTAAATCGAGCAAAAAAAATCTTCTACAATTAAAAATATCTGAAAATCGAATTTTTTCATCAATTATGGAAATAAAATTTTTTGATCACAGAAATCGCAAAAATTTTCAAAAATTCATTCCCAAACAAACCGGTTCCATAGTTTTGTACAGTGCACACTAGGCACGAGTTTCATTAACTTCCGTTTATACAAAAAATATGATGTACACTGGGCATGATTTGCGTTAAAAATTTGAATATTTTGGGAGAAAATTATTATTTTTATATTATTTTAAAATACCAAAAAATCGTGGATGAAATAAATTATTTATAATAAATTATCAATGATACCCCCATTTTTAATTCGACATGATTTCAATTAAACCTTCTGGGAATGCTACGTCTGAGGCTTCTTGCAATTGAAGGGCGGTTTCAGCAACCCATAAATCTTTCTTGGATAGTAAGGCAAATGTGGTATTCAAAGAAAATTGTTCGGCAACTGGATCAGAAACTTGTTGTGCCCTGATTGGCAATTTGAATTCCACAGGCAATCGTGGATTACCTAAAATCAATGAAACATTACAGATCATATTTTTAGCGAATTAAATAAAGATCAGATTTTACTACTGTTGTCTATAAGAACTGATCACCCATATTTTCCTAGCGTTTTGAATCAAAACTTTTGATTTCATATTGTGCTTAGTTTCATTAAAGGTCCAAAAAATTCAAAATTTATCGGTTATAATGGAAATTTATTTTGCCTAAAAATTAAGAAGACTTTGTTTGCTCTTCAGCCTAAATTTTCTGAAAAATATTTTTTTTTTTAATTTTTTTTTTGCGAAAAACACGCGTTTAATAATTTTATTTTCGAAAACAGATGTTTTAGAATTTTTTGTCACCTTTGTCCTCTTAGAAGCACATGCTAAAATAAAAGCGTAGGTTTTGGCCATATTTTGTTTATATATTTATTAAATTTATTAAACAACGTTTCGCGTGGGCATCTTTCAGGTCTTGAAATATAAGTTTTGTAAGTTTCAAGATTTGTAACCTTCAAAGATTTGAAAATCTAGAAATTTTTTGCCCACAATCAAAATTGTGCAAAAGTTTTATGATCTTTTTGGTCATTTAGTGAAGGTCGATGCATTCGAATAAAAAAAGCTTCGGCTCGACAAAGATCGGCGTATGTTTTGAAATTATTTTGCAGTATTTTAAAATGGTTCATAAAAAATTGGTGCCTAACTTTCAGTTTTGTTTTCGTGTTCATATTTTGTTTATATTGTCCTTATAGAGGGAATCCTTATACACGCAAACCACAGTAACGCAAAATTGTATGGTTCGGCCCCACGGTCACTTAAAAGCGAATTTTTTTTTATCTAAGGACGTTAAAATATTGATGAAACTTTAATTTCTTTTTTTCTTAAATTTTCTTAATAGCGTACTTATTTAACAATAAGAATGTGCCAAAATTTTGTGTCCCGATTCCGGACTCCGGAACCTATAAGTAAAGAAATACCCCTGATTTGGTTTGAAGACAAGATATAAAAACTTACACTTTGGTGGTTCACTATAGCTTTGATCTGAGGTAACGGTACAAGGTAATAATGAAATTGTGTAATCTCCAGAGTAATCTGTAACTGCATAATTTGATACAAAACTCCATTGTTGTTCTGGATTATTATACGTTTTATCCGAACGAACCAGATTCAGGGTAAAGGTCAAATCATTGTGACTTGGAGACGAAACTTTTGATTCGGCAGCTCTAAATTATCAAAGATTAATATTTGTAGACAAAATTGAGATTTCAAACTCAGATTTTTTCAAAATTTGTCCGTATATAAAATATCAAGAAATTCAACTTATAGAAATTTCAAATGAAATTTAATTTGGTAAGATAGTATATCGAAGATTATCTTTCGGCCTCCTTTTTTACTCGCGCGTCATAACTGTGACGTCAGACAAGATAGTTACCAATCAAATCATCGAATTTCCAAAATAAGTTGAGAGTCATGTGATTTGATTGGTCACTATCTTTTCCTTACGTTCCAAATATAAAGCGTTGATCAAAAATGCTTTATAAATTTAAACTTAAAAACATAATAAATTAATTAAATAAAGTTGATTGAAAAATATCCTTTTCTGATCCAAAGTGCCCCTCAGTAGTTAAAAGAGTGTCCTAACCGTTTACATTTGACTTTTGGGAACTACTCAATCGATGAAATTCCCAGAAAGCTCAATATGACTGAACATATTTAGAGAAAAATAAACTAAAAACGGTCCGAATCAGACCATATGATCTTCTTTTTCCAAACACTTTTGTGATTATAAGGTTTTTCAAAGAATAGTTCAATTCAGATTAAATTGTTTGTTTGATTTTTCTCTCAATATGTCTTGTCATTTTAACGATATATAAGAAGTCACTCGGACGAGCTGTTTTCAAAAGCCGAAATATAAACTGTTTTGAAAACCTATTTACTACAGAGAGTCATGTTGGTTGGAAAAGAGATTTTTTCCATGATATTTTTTACAAGGCATACAATTTTGATAAAATTAAAGTTTTTCATTCAATAAATTACGATAACATATGGATTATCAAGCATTATGTTAGTTTTGTTGTATTTATCGAAAGAAGCCACCACCACCTAACATGTTTTTAATGATTTCATATGCAAACAAATATATTTCAAAAATATATGTATAGTGATTGAGTTTTTAATTTTTGACTCTGATTGACAATATGAAATATTGAAATGAGGGAAAATTTTCAAAATAAATATGAAATTTTCAATTATTTTTTCTCCGTTATTTCAACATTTTCAAATTGATCGGGTTGCGTAAAGTTAAGGGTACATACTTATATCCTACATCAGGATCGTCCTCGCTAAAAGAAGTGGTTACAAACTATGAACTGAAACTATCCAGAATT
The DNA here is from genome assembly GCA_004367855.1 of Oikopleura vanhoeffeni. Lineage (NCBI taxonomy): Eukaryota > Metazoa > Chordata > Appendicularia > Copelata > Oikopleuridae > Oikopleura > Oikopleura vanhoeffeni. The sequence goes on along the minus strand of SCLH01000330.1, from coordinate 111,451 downwards.
TATATGAAATTTGAGATAAATGAGATGAGAAAATGGATTTTTAACGAAAACATTAAACAGAAATTTACCTTCCAGGATGATTAAGGACAAACATTCCATTAAATCTAGTAACGGTCTTAAATCGGACAACGAGTCTGCCGTCGGGACGAATTTTCATCGATGTTGGATAAAAGGTACCTGAAAACATTTTAAAATAAATAAAAATTAATACTAATAATTCATCTCGCAAACTTTATTTCTTGACTTTGCGGTCACGTGATTATTTTGAAACTATGTTGTAATGTAATAAATTCCTAATTAAAAAAACCGCTTAGAAGGATTCTGTGGGCAGTTAAAATAAATTTACATGATATGTACGTTATACTAGTAAAATTTCTCAAACCAGAATGTTCACGACAATTTTGTAAAGGATCAACTCATTCATGATAGATAGTAGTTAAGTGCAATGCTGAGAGTTAAATAATGCTTTCAATTTTAAAAACGATACCGATTAATTCTTATTGATTGGAATTAAAAACACTTGAAATATCATTTGGTGGCCAATCTCTACATGTTGCAGCTCCCAGCAGGGCACGCGCGCTGGGAGGCTTACAAATATTTAAAGGATAATCAATATCGTGAAATTCATAGCTTAATTTATTTCGGTTTTTACGAAAAAATGATTGTATTTTGAATTTTAAAAATCAATTTTTTATTTATTTACGGGATTAAATTGTAGCAATTTATGAAATAACATTTGCAAAATGATTAATTTTAACTTCTCAGTGAGAATTTCTCACGCTATGAATTAAAAATAAATGTATCATCGTCAATTGATTTTTAAGAATAACTGATAATAATGAATATTTCTTGATAAAAAAAAATTAACCTGGAAGTTCCGATTCTGGTGGAGTTCCGATTCCTTCGGTCCACATCTTAGCTGTATCGTAAACGAAAGTTAATCTGAGATTCGAATTCAGATCAAAATGTCTCCATGGGATTCGTGTAGGTGAGTGTGAAATGTAGGATACAAATAATGGAACATTCAAAGTAACATACGAATGTACCAAATTAAGTACCTAAATTTACGATTACAATATATTTTTCAATTTTTTTTTAATTTTCTTAATTTTTCTCAATTTTTTTAGTACCTGGCCGTCTGTAGTAATTTCTCCACCACAAGCTTGTTGAAGTTCTGACATATCGTACCAACTTTCAAATTCCCAAATACAAGCTTCCAAATTCAAATTTCTGTAAAATTGAAGAGTTTTTTCACCTCGCATATCTCTAGAATATTGATATGGGAGAGTGTCGGCATCGGCGTAGATCTAGAATTCGAGTTAGATTTTTTGCATAAAGATCAATAAGGAATTTTCATTTGAAATATCCCTTTATTACTTTTTGGTTAGAATGCGTAGCCACTACTCCTTTTTCACACGTTAAAAGGAGTAGTGGCTACGCATTCTAACCAAAAGGTGATAAAGGGATATAGTCAAATTACAGAGCAATCATAAAATTAAAAAATGCAAGCATACCTTATATTTTTTTCCCGGAACAAAACTAACTTGAGAAAAAAATTATTATTATTGAAATATCAATTTCCCCTATCTTTATTTCAGCATTTTCAGAACCGGTTAACCAGAAAACCGGGGTTCGAAAATAATTAATATTTGAAAGTTTTTTCGAAAAAAAAATTTTCGACGCAAAGTACATCAAAGTGGGCTATGAAAATGCTCCTTGTGGCCGCTTTAATTGATATTGCATTGAATTGAATGGTGAAAACAACAGAATATTCTAATTTGATCTTTACTTTTCAGGGTACATACATTATGTATTATTTTTAGTCCATTTTTATTTTTTTTTGCAAAACTTACTTCTCGCCAATCAAAACAACTTTAAAATACAAAGGTGTGATATTGAGCACTTTCGGCGATAAAGGGACAAAAATGAAGTTTTTCGTTCAAAAATTGTAAACTCGTAGAACTGTTTTTTCGAAATTTGTTAATTTAAGTTCACTTTCTTTTGAATTTTTTACCTTTGGATTCATGGTTTCGTTGGTCAAAAATCCATAATTTGTTCGTACTTCAGAAGGCATTAACAGATTTGAACAACTGAAAGTTTAAATGATTAAATAGATAATTATTTGTTGTGAGAGTGTGTTAGATTCATACTATAATCACCACCAACCAGTAAATAGACTTAATCAACAGCTGAATATATAAAACACACATATAAAAAACAATAAATTATTCGAAATTTTTGTACAATATTTTGTAAAATGATTTTTAAACATAAATATTGACCTATTTCAAAAATTTGGAATTATAAATTGTTAACTAAACAAGTCACTTTTGTAAATTGACACCTTTGTGTAATTTGAAACCAAGTTATGTTTGCAATTTGGTTTTGTTTTAACCTAAGTGTTATTCGACAACTTAAAGGTGTGAGTGAAAGTGTGACTAAGGTGTGACATACTTAAAGTGTTAGTTGACATAAAGTGATGCGTGTCAACTTGAAAAAGTAACTTGTGTGAAAGTGCACTATATTTAAATATGTATCTAGCGTTTTGTGCTCAATTTGCCATAATTGTTTGACACCAATTTCTTGTTTAAATTGCTTCTGTCATTTTTGTCAATAAGGAAATGTTAGATTTCGCCGTTTTGTCAATGTGAAAATATTGATAGGTAAATGTTTAGTTAAATATTGCAAATTTTCGAAATCACAATATGTTTTCAAAATCACAATAGTTTTTGTCCAAATTTCGGCCGTTTTGACCTCACAGAGAAAAATGACAGTGCTCCAAGTTTTTCCACAATCTTTTTAATAAAATTTCCTCTTCTGTTGCACCCTTGATGATGTCACCGAGCAAAATATTATTTTCATTGAATACCCAGGGTGATTAAATAAATAATTTCTGCAATAGTTTAGTATATGTACTTGAAATATTGTGTATGGAACTACATATATATATAATTTTCTTCAATACTTATGTACTATTTGTACCTGTGTTGTTGAGCGTTTAATGAGCTTAAAAATTAAATAAAACAAACTCACAAGAAAAGTCAAACTTTTCTGAGAAAAGTAACTAGCCAGCGAATCCCCAATCTATATATTCTAACGGGCATGATATATATCATAAACTCGACTCAAATTAAAATAAGTACGTTATAGCGCTATCTTGTAAAGATTTTTTTGGTCGCTCCAATTTGGTCATAAATTTCAAGCAAAGTTTGAAAACAACTTACAACATAAATTTGAAGGTCGAATCGATATCATCTCTCAAAATTATGTTTAAAAATCACCAGTCAAACATTTTTAATGAATAAAGCCGAGGAGAATTGTTATTTCTTCGGTCTAGCGCCATCTGTGGTCAAAATAAACCTGTCAAAATTTTTTAAAATACGACTTTGCGAAGTTTTCAAAAATTTAAATGAAGCTTATATCCTTATTCACACTTTTGTAAATATCCGCTCTGACTAGGAAACGTAGTGTGTTTTTAAGTAGGAGGGCCGAGATATTTACAAGAGTGAATAGGGGATATGAAAAAATCAGTAACCTCGATAATCAGACGAAGTCAAACAAAGTTATCTATTTTCGACTTTTGAATGACCATAAAAAATTCTCTACAAGATAGTTGAATTAAATCGGTACCCATTGTTGACTTTCAACATTTTGTATTTCAAAGCGTCTAAATATCGTATTCTAACTCCAAAAAGCATTACCTATGTTGAGAAGGTCGCATAGAGTCTTCAGACAAAGTAAATTCAAAATTTGTCAGTTGCTTTGTTGAAATCAACGGCAAAATACCATCAGTATGAGGCAAAGTAATCGAAACTTTTACAGTATTTGGATGATCTGGGTCATTTGAATCAACATATCGAATTTTTGCCGAAAATGGGTCTGCTCCCAAAACTCCCTCTTGTCTCGGCGGGCATAAGCCTTCATCTGAAATTTCAGTGATTTCCGAGGCGGATTCTCGTCCAGGTTCTCCGTTATCTTTCACGGCACGAGCGTGACATTGCACACGAGTTCCCGCCGAGAAATAAATTGAATCTAGAGTTATCGAATTTGTATCAGTCATAAAAGTGGTAGCCGAAACGTCGGACATTGGGTAGGTTACGCCCGAAGGAGAAGTAGGCGCGGATATTTGCCAACGGTATTCGGTCACTGTCCAATCGATTCGCTCGTCTTCGCAGAGGCCGCGGACCTCTTCAAATTGATCGAATTTTGGGTCGCAAGGGGTCACGCATACGATTGGATAACCGGCTCGGGGAGATTTGGCACTTCGGACGGTTCGGTCTACATCGTCGTAATCAGATAGAGAAATAACCTTGAAAACGACGTTTTATCATTTAAGAAATAAAATTAAGAATTACCAGAACGTCTGTAATGTTTATAAAAATTATGTTTTGCGCGTTATACCGCACGAATTTTAAGAAGCGTCAAGACAAAAAATGATTTTACGATACTTGAGGTGATTTGAAGCTCAATTAAAAGCCGATTGATTGAACGCATATTTTGATTCACATCAAGTCTCGACGCCACTTGAAACCGATAACGTATTGTATTTCAGAATTAAAATACAAGAAAATTCCATTGAAATCCGCAATTAAAAAAGAGTTTCGGAATTATAAAATTTAAAATAACTCAAAACTGTGGAAGAGGCACTTCTTGTGTGGTCTCAGTATAGCCACGATTAAATTATATCTGTTTAAAAAGCAAGTGTTTATTATTTGTACTTTGAACTTCACGATCAAAATGAGATCAACTACAGTAACTAGTTAAACTTTAACTACTTAGCTTAGTTTTAACGACCCACTCACTGTATTTATATTATGTTCTCCAAGGTTGTGCAAATTACAATACACCGAACAGTTCAGATTATACAGCCTGAGTTTTTTTTGAATTGTCACATTTTTTTTCTTCCGGTGGCTAGACAGACTAAATCTTAGCCAAAAAATAGTACCGTAGGTATTTTAGCTTGGTTCTCATTGGTTGAAATTTGAAACAATCAAAATCAAGGAATACAGTCTATTATCAGACTCAGTTCTTCCTAGTGAATTCAAATATGTCTATATAATTTTCAGGTATTAACTTTTGTCCGTTTTTACCAATCCAAAAAATTTGCATCAAAAAAGCATAATTAGTAAAATAAAGTGTACGTAAATTGACTGTCTAAAATTCTATTTTTGGTCCATAGCGTCATGAGTTCAAAATTATTTTCATACTAATATTCTACTGAAAGATTCAAGCTAATTGTGTACCTTTGGTGCAGTTGGGAATGTAACATCCGCCAGGAGATCTCGTTGCTTGATATAAACAATTGCTCGCTTTTGAATAATTTCAACATCATTCAACGATCCGGGTTCCGATCCCTCAGCCACAGCCGATTTAATCCACACAGTGAAAGATTCTCGAATTTCCTTAAGAGCATCGTATAAAATATCTACTTCAAAACAGCACTTGTCATCACCTCGCTCAATCACGACCATTCTAGATAATGGGGCATAATCTTCAGACGATTTGGCATTTCCGTCTTTTGTATGAACTCGAGCTTCCAGTTTACCGGTAGTATCACCAGTTCGAATTATGCAAATTCGAAGTCTCTGAACTTGACCCTTTGCCGGTTCAACCACTTCATAATGAGGCTTTTCAAAACCAACGGTTGGTAAATCACCGGTATCAGTAACTCTGATGAGAGTATCAAAATTATCGCCAAGTCTGGCGCCAACAGGTGACAAAGGTGTGCCTGTAACGAGGTTTTCTATTTTGTAAGATATTTTGGCTCACATTTTTATATTTGATTAAAAATCAATAATAACAATGTTATTATAACATTCAAAATATTTTCAATGGAATTTATACATCGTTTAAAAAACATTTTCATCAATATCCCTTCAAGAATTGCCAAATGAGTTAATTCCAATAGTGTACTCAGGTGTGTACTTCTTCAGATTTGGTAGGAAAACTGGAAAGACGACATTTTTCCTTTCTTATGTGGAGGAAAGTACATCCCGAGTACATTGACACTACTGAATAGGGTTATTACCGACTGTTAGAGGGACATGATTTAACAATGTTGTGAATATAAATTGTTTTTTAATTTGAATAGATTATTAAAAAAAAGGATAACCATTAATTTGTATTTCAACTCATAAATGTGATTTGATTAGCTACAACGATGATCATTTTTTAAATAAAAAAATTCAAAATAATTTAATACAGATATTTTAATATTTATCGTATTTGTAAAAGTCAATTTAACAAAATTACCAAACTTGGTCATTTCATACAAAATATTGTTTGGACATGCGAAGTCTTTGTGAGGGCGGTTTAAAGGTGAGTACGAAAGAAGTATTTAGACCATGAGTCGCGTGGGTCAGTCGTGGCCTCCTTCATAATTGTATTCATACAAACCTTTGATAACACTTACCAAATTCCGAAATTTACCCTCTTCAATTTTGTAAGACTGAAAACTATCTGGCAAAATTAGTAAACCTCCCTAAAACAAGTCGGAAATCTTCTGTTAATTCGTATTTATCGTCATTTACAAGTTGAACAATACATTTTTGTACAGTTTGCCCAGGCAAGAAATTGATAATAGAATCATCCGTATTTGGCCGTTCGATATAATCTTTTACAACTTCCGCACTAATTTGCCTAGTATAACATCTAACAGTTGTTTTTTGGTTCAAATCACCCTTTCTTATAACTAGAGCAGAAACGCTGTTTGATGATTCGTCAACTTCAATTTCAGATTTTTGAAAAGAAAGTTCGGGCTTGTCATCTTCTCGATCGTCGATTGTGATTTTGATCTCGTCAGGATGGCCGATAATGCAATCTTCAGGCATTGATAGATATATTTCGAATTGCTCGAGACCTTCCATGACAGGGGAGCCGAGATCATCGAGAATTGTTACAGATACGCTTCCAACCGTTTCGTCTGGGCCAAATGTGACTTTTTTGGGATATATTATGAATCATAATTGAAAATTTTTTGAAAATTGAGATAAAGAACGAATTTTGTGTAGAGATTTTTTTTTGCAATTTAAAGTCATAAGATTTTTGTCGTTTTCAAAATTTTTACAAAACAATCAATTTCCAGGTCAAGTTTCCATGACTTTAGTTGCCTCCTACTAAAAACGCACGACGCAGAAGTTATAAAAAATTGGAATAATTTCAAAGTGGGAAAATTTTTCTTCTTAAACAACCGAAAAAAATCTTAACGAGATGAGCTGATAAAATTGATACTCATTTTGCCTTTTCGAATTTCTTATTTGGAATCGTCTAATCTCAAGCTTTCAATGAAAAAATTTACTCGTGCATATTTGCTCGATACAGTCATTCAAAAATTCTAATACAATTTTCAGCAAAAATCTCATCGCATTAGCAAAATTTTAAGGATAAAATTTTGATGAACTTCATTACGCTCCAGAAGGGCACGTTTTTTTGTTATTTGGAATAGTTAAATTATCTAAAAGTGCGTAAAATAATTATGAGAATCCAGTGATATCGAAAAATCGCGGAAGTCTAGAAATAACCGTGGGTTATTTGGCTTAACATATATACCAAGTGACATTTCGGCGATGAAAAAATCATGTACTTAGCTGCATATTATCTACTAAAAATTTAATTAGATTTTCGAACAAAAACCAAAACAAAATTTTCAAGTGAAAAATTGAGTATTTACTATGTAAAAAGTGAAAGTTCCTACGGTAATTTAAATAATTTATTTTGAAAAAGTTTGTAATTTTTCAAAGTGAGTATTTTGTGGTTTGATAATTCGCCAAATTTTGCAAATCACGTAGACAAATTTGACAAAAATGTCATGAATCGCATAATATTGCCCTTTCCTATTTTGGAAATTGCCACATAATCACTTCCTGCTTCTGCAGCTTGATATTTAAGATCATCAATAATATCCGATGAAGAATCATCCAAATCTCGTCTTTTTCGCAAACTGGCCAAACTCGTAGGGATATTTGGCGATCTGGATCGGACAATAACCGAGGATGTGATTGACAAGTCCGATCCAGTTCGTAAAACTTTAAATTCAACTTTTCCAACGTCTTCTAGAACATCGATTTTGGTTACTTCAAACATGACAATTGGCGTATCTGCAGGGTCCTCGATAATTTTCACGGTCAAAATATCTTTTCCGATTTTTCCACCGGTTGGTTGAGTGAGTTTCATGATGAAATCTTCAGATTTTTCATACAAAGAATCGTCAATAATCGTGACGTCACAAGTGGCTTCCTTTTGCCCTGGGCCAAATCTAACAACTGAGTTATGATCAGCTGGTCTCGTGACAAAATCGAAAAATGAGCTCATTGGTTTTGGACCAGTCCCACCGGCACTTCCGGAAATAGTCGAGCAAATTACAGCAAATTCATTTGAAACATCACCAGCTCGTTGGATCGGGACGCGTAAAATTCCGATATTTTCAATTGTTTTAATTTCCGATTCAACAAAGAATACGGTTGATTCATCATCTGGATCGATAATCTGGATTTCTGCTTGAAACGGATCTTCAGGGATTGACATAACGGGATCGGAAAGCTCAACGTTGAAATTTTCATTTTCTTCATAAATTTCATCTTGTAAAATTCTTACTTTCCAAACAGCCTCGGACTGATCTGGGTTTAACTGAACTTGTTTTGAGGAATTTTCGGTTGAAAAATCAAGGCCAATTTCAGCCAATGAGCTTTTTGCATCCACGGTGACAAAACTGGTTTCGCCCAAAAAACCTCTTCGGACTACTGTGACAATCAGCTCTTTATTTGCTTCATCAACGACCAATAATTCAGATTTTAACGAAATAAAACTCCAATTTAAATCGTATTTTTGGCTCTTCTTTTCGTTTCCTCCCTGGTCTACTAGTGAAAATATAAAGAAATCAGAGGTATCGGTGACTTCATCGTTCAAGGAGTAAAAAATGTTTTTGTCATCGATATCTTTTTGTTGAAATTGGTCGACTTCTTGTGGGACATTTGCAGCTCTCATGATTTTTCCATTTTTTGGTGGAGAAGTGATTTTGTAGACTAAACCGGGATTGAAAGAATCTCGATCTGTAGATCGGAGATGCTTTTTGGTAATGGTAAAAGTTCGGGAACCGTCTGGATTTTGCTGGACGTACGTTCCGGGCTTGTTTGTCATAACCTTAAAATTAAATAGTAACAAATTTTGTTTTTTCTTATCATAAAAAGTTTCTATTAAAAATCTCAAAAAATGAGTGATTGTTTTTTGAAGAAAAATCAAAGATTTTGAAAAGAAATCTTTTTGGTGTCAAATTTCACATTTTAGGGAAATAATTATTATGGTATGGAATTTCTTAATTCGGGAAGATAAGTTCTTCTGTGTTTAATTTTATTGCGCAAATTTTGTTATCAGCAAATAATAATTTTGGTGATTAATTATTATTTGTCGAAAACAAAATGTTCGGAATGAAATTTAACGCCAAAGATTGTTTTCCCGATTATGAAATTTTAAGCCAAGAAAATTATTTTACCGAAATGTGAAATTTGATACCCAAAAATTTTCATTTCAAAATATATGATTGACTCAAATAAGACTTACCAAAATTCATTTGATATCTGATGACAAAAATATTTTCAACAACACGATTTTCAAATGAACCAGAACAAAAATTAGGAAAAATGAAATTTTCGAAAAAAATTCCAAATCAAGAAAGAAAGGGAATAATCTTTTTTTTTAGATTTGGAATTTATTTTCAAAAATTTTTTCTGGTTCAAATTTCATTAAAAAATCGTGTTTTTTGAAAATATTTCTGTCATCAAATTTCGAATGAATTTTGTCAGCATTTTGAATCATAAACCGATTTGTTCTACAAATGTATATGAAACAGCCTTTTTCTAAACATAGGTATTATCTAACCTGAGGTAGCTCGTCATCAACTGGGACGATTGTGATTGGAAAAGTGACGGCGCCCTGATGAGGTTGTTTCAACTCTGGAAAAAGGTAAAAATCGTGCCCATGAGTTCCATCGGTAACTACAAAGCGGAACTGATCTTTTGTGCTTTCTGAACCATCGTGCTTGTAGGTTATTCGATTGTTTTTAAGATCGGCTAAAGTGAATTCCGTGGCTGAAAAGTATAGTTGAGAATGTTATGGTGAGAATTAAGAAATATATTTTCACATGAATATACATCTAATAAGTTGCATTAAAAAACAGTAATTTTATTAAATTAAGGGTATTCCTGCTCCTAATTTGACATATTTTCGATAAAATATTAGCCAAACTGGGCCTCGAGGATATAATTCAGATTAGCCAGTTGTGGAACTAGCCTTCAGCTTGCGTCAGAAATGTGTCAAAACTTTTTTCATAAATACACTCCCAGACACATAGCGAAACAGGGAGACCTAAGCCAAAACGGAAATTCTATCTCCTCTGATGTTCTTTTTTGAAATAAACCTAAATTTTAACATAACCTGTATGATAAGTATACAAAACTTCTGTGAAGCGTTTTTGTCGATAAGTGCTTTATTGTTTCTAGAAATCGATAGACCATCGTTTTTTTTGAGATTTTCCATCGGAAATTCTATCTCCTCTGAGGTTAGATTTCCAAATTCACTCAAATTTTCGCAAAAGGAAGCTCAGAACAAATTAAAACTTCTGTGGAGCCGTTTTTGAATTTCGACCACAAACTCAGAAAATGAATTTTTTAAGGTCACGTGAAAAAATTTTCGAAAAAAAATATGCTTCGATTTTTTCGAAAGTAGGCTCAAACGAAAGCTGGAGAAACACTGAAGAGAAAGTTCGCCTACGTCAACCCGATATTTCGAAGTTTTTGTGGTCAAATTGACAAAAACGTTATTTTTGAACATAATTTTGAGAAAAATACTTAAAAAAAAATCGAAAAAACGCAAAATTTTTTGTTGTCATTTGGGTTGTTTTATTCGATCAAAACATAAACAATTGATTTGGTGCATTTTTATGCCAAAAAAACTGCAGAAAATGTAGGAGCAGGGATACCCTTAATAAGCTCAATAAATTTTTCATCTTTTACCTATATTTGACTAAACTGAAATATAAACAGCGTGCGAGCGCTACAAGCGTAGTTAACTGACTGGTCAGTGACAAATGGTCAATTTAGTGGTTTGAAACCGAACTTTCTCGTGAAATTATTTTTTCAGGATAAAATTTTTTATCTTAAAATATTATTTTTGGATGAATTTTATAAAATTCATTCTCAGTAAATTCAAAAATATTTAAAGAGATATAAATGTGATTTGTCCTCAGTAGAAGTCATTCAAGTTTGGTGAGTTTTGTCGTCGGAGTGTAAACAAATTGAGTGAAAAATTTACCTTCATAACTTTTCCAAATGTCTATTCAAATTAAAAATAAATTAAGTACGCTGTAAGTACATACTGTAAACTGAGTATTTGCAAACTTCTACCACATCAACCAACGCTGAGGTGGACTTGCAGAAAAATTCGTACTTTTCATTTTTTATAGAACACCTCGAATTATTATGGTTTTTGAAAAACCCAAAAAAAATACAAGACTTTAACTACAAAATAAAGCAATTTTTATTGCCAATAGCTTTTTGAGCAAAATTAAAGAGACGTACTTTACGTTATTGACTGACACAAATTCCGGGAAAAAAACTTCAAATTTGAAACTAAATTTTTTCTAAATAATTACCTAAAATATTTCCATCAAAGTTCAAACTTCCATGAGTACAATCTCCAACAATAGTGAGCTGTACCATATCATCATCAGTATCTCTATCTTCAACTCCCAATTCAAATGGCGAAATTAATTTTTCAGAACCTTCATTTAGCCTTATTCCATTTACTTGTACCACCGGTAATTTGTTATCAATCGGCAGGATATTCACTCTAAAAGTTCGATATACCGTATTTGTTCCGTCAGTGACGCTAAATTCAAACTGGTCCATTTTTATTTCATCGTCAGCAGTATGAACATATCGGATTTTTGAGCCGACTAATTCTCTCATTGTGAAAGTATCCCGCTGTGATCCTGGCTCATCTGTAGATTCTAGCCGACCTTTAACAGGTAACCTGAGGACATTGAAAACTAGGTCAAGGTCATTTGAGTCCAAATCGGAAGCCTGTAATAATCCTGTAGTCAAAGTTCGGCGACCTTCTTCTGGTAATTCTAGACCTTCGTTGAAAACCATTGGGTAGAGTTTATCACCAGATTCGATATGAATGAAAAATTTACGATCGATAAGAGGGTTTTCGCCGTCGGTGATTTGAAAGACGAAATAGTCGCGTTGATCGTCAATACTTGCCATGGATTCTGAAAAATGATGATAAAAATAAAGTTTTAGATGTTAGCAATTTCACGCTAGCTACCAGCAAGATATATCTACTACGAAACTTATCGGGGAAAATGCAACGCATTTCTCAATTTGTTATATCAAATCAAAAGCAATTTTTTTTGGAATGATAAATATTTTCAAAATGCGACATAATTGTAAAATGCAACATATTTCCAAAATGCAACCTATTTCCGAAAATAGAACATATTTTCAACATACAACATATTTTCGAAATGCAACATATTTTCAAAATGCAACTTTTTGCTTAAATTTCACTATATCGATTACGGGAACACTTTTTACTAGATTTTTGGCCGAAATTTTTTAAATAAATCGGCTTTTGAAAAGAACTCATCCGATTACATTCTCAGATAGCTCAAACTGAGCATAAATATCTTGTTGATAATGAGATAAAAAAATTCTTCTATCGAACCGATTTATTTTATCTTTTATCCTGAGATTTCTGAAATTTTTTAATTATTAGTTTTTCTTAAAAAAATTGAAAACTCTGGCCGGATTTGGACCGATTTTCTAATTTTATTATTCACAAGATATTTGTGCTCAGTTTGAGCTATCTAAGAATGTAATCGGATGAGTTATTTTCAAAAGCCGAATTATTCAAAAATTTAGGCCAAAAATCTAGTAAAAAGTGACCAGGAAGCCCCGTAATTGATATATATAATATTGATCATATAACATTATTATTTAAATCGAAGCATATTGACAAATATTCCCTATTCACACTTCTGTCAATATCCCGGCCCTACTACTTAAAAACACACTTAGTTTCCTAATCAGGGCCGGGATATTCACAAAAGTGTGAATAGGGGATATGTTGCATTTTGAGATAATTTGGTATTTTGAAGACTGCAGCAAATTTACTAAATGCGAATTTTTCCAGCATGTCACATTCTATAAAAATAAAACATAACTTTAAAATGCAAAACTTGTATGATAATTATATAAGAAATCGTAACATTTTTAAATTCAGCATATTTTGAAGATTTAACATCCATTTTAAGATTTTAATTTGATTATTTAGGCTGGTTGACAAAACAAAAATGAGCCCGATGTTTTAGTACTCAGAGTCTCAGACGACTTCATTGTGATTAACCCACAGTGGATAATCTTACAATTGTTAAAAATTTTGATTTATTAGAAATTTTACATGATAATGCGACGTCGTCAAACGGACGATCCATTTCGCACTTCCCGGGTGGTCATAGTAGATATAACATGCTTAATGATTTACCACCTCTTAGGTTCTTATCACAAATTCTTTGAATTAAATTCAATAATTTTCAGTATGCAGCAAAACGATGATTTTTTTAAAGATTAGCGATTTAAAACTTTGGCGATTGTGCGAAATGTAAATATGAAAAGTCGATTATTATATGATATTTAATTATTATTATTTTTCATTATTATATGATATTTTGTTAAAAGTGTGCTTTTCACAAAAAGTTATTGTTTACCCATATCAGAGCCGATAAGACTAGTACTGAGCGCACTATAATAATGGGTCGATTCATATTCATTCGAGTAAGCAGCCAATGGAGGCAAAGGAACTAAGCAATAAATATAATTATAAGCAAAATTCATTAAAAAAAATAAAGCCATATTGAAAATCATATTAATATTTGATTTTTGTGCCACCTAGCTACCAAAGCAATTATATCTGGGTATTTCGGATCAAAATGCCTTCGGCATAGTTTCGATAAACACCTGTCATATTTACCATATTTTTTTCGAAAAGCTTGAAATATTAAATTTTTAAAAGTTTTGAAAATGTGACATGGTGCAGCACCATTGGTGCTTCAGAATGCGTGAACAGTTAACTTTCATTTTTTGTAAAAATCGTTCTTCTGATTGGTTAAAAGACAATTGAGTTTTGTAAAGTAACATTTTTACGCACTTTCAAGTAATAAAGCAGGAAGCAAAACCAACTACAATGACAAAACAAAATGGACAACTTTAATTGAAATAAACTGATCGAGATTTGAAGCACTATGATTAACTGTTGCTCATTTTTAAAAAATTCTCTTGTGTTCGAAAAATTCTAAAATTTAGTTAATGTGTTGAAAACGTGCTTGGTTACAAAGATTGATTCTCTGAAATCCCACAGTGAAACACTGAAATTTTCGCTACTGATGCAAATAGCATATCATCGTGAAAATGAGTTTTAATAGTTCACAGACCTCAAGATTTTTAATATAGCTCAAGTAAAGCTGAACGGTGAAAACCAGCTAGTTAATTGCCCATAAATATTTATAACATAGACTTAAAAGGGGTGGAGTCATCTATTAGTAAACTAGTTAAATAGTGCACTCATATTTTTGACTTAAAATTAACTTCGCATTTCACGGCGAAATTTCATGTGTACCATAGCTAGGCTTCGCAATGCTCAAAACTCTAATTTTAAAGATAAATAATTCGAAAACGGAAAAAAACGGGACTGAAAAAATACGAATAATTTGGAGTACTTCACCCGCTTACAATAATAAGGATAAAATAAATTTAAGTTTCAATTTAAGGAGCTGACATAAACTTGTCAGGGGACTAATTGTTTTCAAAGACCTGATTTTTTATCCCTAGCCTGAATACAATGCCCTAAATGTTAGTGAGTTACAAAGCGAACGAATTTCAACCAATCAAACTGTTTCCCCCAATGTGATAGACGATTTGAAATAAGGAATTTCAAAAGTAAAAAATGGGTACAGACTTTAGTGTCAAAAATTTTATTAAAAAATGTATTTTCGGTCAAGTTTTCCAAATTTTACAGGTGGTACTTAACCCTGTATTACTAATAAGCGAGGGTTTCACTTTGAGGTTTCACTATAGGCTATAGCTCGAAAAAAAATGAAAAAAAACTAACGGGCATTCACAGTAACATAGCTAAATTTTTAGCATTATTAATGTAATTTTTTGATACGATTATGTCAGGACCTCAACCAACGCTGAGAAATGAAATCTTGAAATCGATTAAAAAAGCTATTCAAATTTTAATAAATTTTTACCTTCTTTTCTGGTGTAAATAATTCGATTAAAACTCAATTCATCCATAGTGAAAATATCCCCAGAGCTCAAATATTGTCCCTCTGGAGTCCCATCATCCAATTTCAAATCTCCCATTCTCGGCGTCAAAGTGATAACAAACATAAGATCTTTATCGACAGAATCCAAATCAGTGGCCTTTAAATCTTCGTGGCCGATTCTAGCATAAGCTTAATTTGGGCTGTACGAGGTCGTGGACATTTAATGGTCGAAAAATAAATGAAAGTTTGCAGTGATGTCAAAAAAATATTTTTTACGGAGAATTTAGATTGCCTGAAATTGAAACTACGAATTGCAGATTTTGATCAATGTTTGAACGAAATTTATTTGCCTATCCAGGATTAACATCGCCAATATGGATTTCCAACCCGAATTTAGAGGGAAAATCTGATTAAAATCATGCTCGATACGTGGAGATAATTGGCCGCGGTGAATACTCATTTAATTCACTATACAAGTTTCAGTCAATCAGCCGACTGCATCATTCCCACCAAATTTACCGTCTGTTTACGGGATTGAGATCCATTGAGTCGAATAATTTTTCAACTAAAATCTGAGTTATATGCTGTAAATGCTCATTGGACCCGAGCTCACTGAAAATCTCTTGATGGAATTAAAACGGCAATATCTTTTGGGTGTCGAGAAAGTCATTCTAGATAACCTAGATTAGGGTGTCACAGGACGAGGCTAATATAGAGACTAAGAAAGGCATCAAAAATTCGAGGATACCATTCATAATGATTTTTTCTGAATAAAAAAATGAAAAATTTTTTGAAAATTTTGAAAAATTTTTCGAATTTTTTTTCAAAATTTTTCAAAATCCGAGATTTTCAGATGACCGGATTATGGCTGAAAAATAAATTAAAAAAAAATGAATCTTCTCCCGGTTTTTCATAATGACAAAATTGTCAGTTGTCGATGATGAGTCATATATCTTCCTCTGAAACCGGAAGTAGTCATAGAATTTCAGGTGCAGGGGAAGCTATTAGTTAAAAAGGTCTGAATGAAGCCTCATGCCAAATTTAAAAAAAATCAAAAATGATTAAAGCTTACGCGCGGTCATTTCAAATTGGAAAAAATGGTATTTTTCACTTTTTTTGACAATTATTTAGAGTATTTAGCCCTTTTGTGACCGGAAATCGTCAAGGATTGTTTTGNATTTCGGTCCAATCAAAATCGGTCATATCATCATTATGCCTTTTGGAGGTTAAATGATTTGAGAAAAAAAATATGTTTTGCTATCTGGCTCCTCTAAATTTGAATGATTGCCATCTCTTTTCTCATTTTTCACGGTACCATGAATAAAAAAACGATCTCGGGCAGCCTAGCTTGAGAATGCTCCAGTGTCAAGCCATGATTAATAACAATTCTAGGAGTTTCGTCATCAACAGGAATAATATCAATTTGAATAGTTTCTTCTACAGTATGTTTTCCGTCAGTCAATTGAAGTTTTAATCTATCATCAAAGTTTTCAGAATCGTCATGTTCATAAGCAATTTCTCTATATTTTAGTTGAGTGCAAGTAAATTGATCAATCGATTCTGTAGCAACCAGTGTATTTGCTTGAAGATGAATAATTCTACCAAAATTCGGCTGTTCAATAATGATAAAAGTTAGTTCATCAGCTGGCTCGTCTTTATCTTGGCAGTTTAAGATACTTTGGTCAATGTTCAAAATATCACCTTCGCGAACGCGCCATCTTGAATGCTCGATTTTTGGAGTTTCGTCGTTTACAGGAATTATGTTTATTTCGAGTCGTCTTGGGCCTGATTTGAGGTTAACTATATTTGTGAGTCCTTGTTTACCGGAATTTTGACAAATTTTTGACCAACTCAAACCTGGGCGGCATGCAAAATAAAATTTTTGTGTGGGTAATTTCTTCGGCAGATGAATTGCGTCATAATTACCGGTTCAAAAACAGTAAAATTACAACCAAAAACTAAATTAATTTGGTCGACTTTTAGTTTAACACACATCAGTGATATGCATAGGTTGTAATTTTACTGTTGTTGTAAAGGTTTAAATACAACCTACACATTTCACTCATATGAGTCATGATATGATATGATGTATTTTATGTCCCAAAATAAGTTTTGTTTTCGATATAATTTATAACTATTTAATAAAGTCAATACACGTTATTTGAGCTGTACAAAATAGGTATGAACAATGTCTGAGTCGACTTTGAGAAATACTGTAGCGAAATAAAGTTTTTTTTAAATTTTATATTAATGATTGAAATTATTTTTTAAAAATAACCCTCAATTAGGCCGAAAATTTGGTGATATTAGCAAAATTGTCGATCAGTCGCAACCACCCAATTCAATTTATTTCATAAAAAATGTTCATTTCGATATGCTAAAATTTCGATTTTTTTCATTTTTTCGGATATGTAAAAATTTTGTTATAGGCGGGTTTTTTTTTCAATAATGAGATGTTCATTTTTGAATATTGGATAGAGAAAATTTTCTCGAATTCAAATACAAAAAATTCCCAATAAAATAGTAAACCTCCCTGATTCGTTATTTGCCTTGTCACGGCAGGTGATGTAAAATTCGTCGGCAGTTGGTTCATAACCAAGATGAATACTCTGGACATAATTGATAAATTCCTCTGGCAAATCTGAGGCGCGAAAATCAGTGATAGGAGTTCCTGCTCGAGAACGCTCAGAACCCTCTAGTGGAGAGACATTTTCAAGGAAACCGTAAACTGGTTGGGGATCGATTCGGCAGATGATGTCATCGGGGTTGGTATCGAGGTCGGTGATTTCGACATGGGCTGGGTTTATTGAACTTTTTCCACCTTCATCGACTGTGACAACCTGTAAAAATATGTAACTTCAATTAAAATTTTCCTTTGTTAACAAATTCACATATAACAAAGTAAAATATTTTATGGAATGTGAAATATAAGTCAAAAAAAAATGAAGAAAAACAAGAAACTTTCCGGGCAGATATACTTTTTGATTAACGTAATTTTTAAAAATATGTTAAATTTTGCAAATATGACATATTTTATTTTCACAATTTTATTTTTACGTGTGTTGAAAATGTCTTAAACGTTAAAATGCAACATGTTTGAAATTTATTATATTTTTAAAATATCACATATTTACATTTTCAAATTATGTATTTAACTTTCAAAATCTAAAATATCTGAAAATTTTCAAATTTAGGGGGCATATTTTACATTTTGCAATCATGTGTTATATTTCTATAAATTAACATTAAAATGTTAAATTCAAAAATGTCTGAGACTTAAAAATTTGACATATTTGGCATATTGACAACATTTGGCATATTTGGTAAATTGACTTTATGTGTTTTCTGTGTTAAAAACTTTATATATGAAAATATGCTTGATAATGTTATTTAATTGACGAAAAAGTTAGCAATAAACCAAAAATGAAATATTTGGTAAATATTCATTTTTAGGCATGCCAACGTTTCGTTTATTCATTTTCAAATATGATAATTTTTAACATAATGAGTTTTTCTAAGTAAAATTTGGTAAATGTCAAATATTTTCAAAATGGAAAATATTTTTTAAAATTTCACATTTTCCAGTAAGGATAATTTTGAGAATGATTTTTATGAACTCAAAGTTTAAAAACCTAGGCTAACCTGTAAAACATTAACAACTGGGTATTGATTATCAACTGGAATAATTCGAACATTGGTGACAATATCCATAACTTGCGCAAGTCCATTAACATCCTGAGCAAGTAAAACAAATTTATCACGCACCTCAAATGGTCCAATTTCTTCATTATTATGAGCATACATAACTCTACCATTTGAAATATCACTAGCTCCAAATTTTCCAGAATCTTCTTGGAGTGCAAGGCCATCTCGCATGATCCAGCCCTGTTTAGGTGCTTCGATAATTGTAAAAACGAGATCTTTATCAGCTTCATCTGGAGGGGTTAAAAAGTATTTGTCTCGACCTAATTCGGTCTGGGATTTCTCAGGGACGATCAAAGTTGTTTCAGATGGGTTTCGTTGGGTTGGTTCTGGGACGACTGGTCTTGGGACGATGATGAGTTCGACATTTACGGGATAATTATGCATGCCATCAGTTACTTCTAATTTTATCATATCCTGAAATAAAACAATATTAATTCCTGCAATGGAAAAAAGTCTTCTTTTTGAAGGATTCTTTTAGAAGTTTTCAACGTGATTTGGGTATTTTTTGAATAAAAACTGATAAACAGTATTTTGAAAAAGTACTCAAATAACATTGAGAAAATTTGAGGGAAGACTTTTAGGGGTTTAAGGGTGCTAAAAGTCAGGTGCTATAAAGTTTTTGAGATTTTTATTTCCTTTCAGCATATCCCAAAAATTATTACGTGATCGTATAAAATTCAAGGCCACGTGACATTTCTGAAAAATGCTGCGATGTAAAAACACTCAGATTTTGTTGATACTTTTCCTTAAGTTTTGAATACTTTAATAAAAAAAACTCAAATTAAAAAGTACGCTTATGCGAAACCAACAATTTCTGTTCAATTTTTTCAAGATGTTTTAATAAATTGAAAAAAACAATACCCTTTTTTGGCTAACCTTATTTCTTGATTTTACGGTCACGTGATTTTTCTTCGGGCTACTATCGATATCGATAATTATGCCTTGGTAGGTCCAGACAATTTCCTTGATCTTTTAACAAGGGAAAAAGTGTTTAGACCAACCAAGGTATAATTATCGATACTGCAATAAAAAAGGTATTTTTATTATCGAGGATTACGCTCAAAGATTTTTGTGGTGACTAGAACATTGTTTGCTAAAAATAAGTACTGTGATGCAGTAATAATGAAAAAACGCGCAAACATCAATCAGTTACAAAGTTACACATCCATTTTGTAAGAGATGTACTTATCAATGATTTAAAGTCCTAGATGCAAAAAAGGGCTGTTGGTCACGCGTAACCAAAAAGGAACGCTGAGAGTTGATATTTTTCTCTCACCAATAAGTCTTCATCATTATTATGTCTGTATTCCACTTCTCCAGTATGAATATCGAGCTTGATAAATTCCTCATTAGGCATTAACTCGCTTCCGCCAACAAAAACGGAACCGTGTTCGGGATTTTCGAGGAGTAAGAATGACAGCATAGCATCGTCAGTATCATCATCTGTTACATCAAGCTTATCACTGGTGACGGTGACTGAGCCTCCTTGCATAACTATTGGGGGTGATAAAAACTTTGAACGCAGATTTGTACCCAAAAAAATGAAATAATTAAAATAAAAATAAACATAGATATCCTTCCCCTACCAAAGTAACTCTTTATAGTAAATAAGGTGTCCAAACCGTGCACATTTCTGCTTTTGGGAACGACTCATCCGATTGAGTTCGGGATTTTTAACGTTAAACTTTTGGCTTCGACGCCCTTCGGAACTCACGCGGTAGATACCTCAAAATGACCAAACATATTAAGAGAAAAATATGACAGAAAAATGGTTCGAATCGAATCATTTTACGTATTTTTTTCAAAATTTTTGCGATAATAAAGTTTTTTATTATAAGTTTTGGAAAAATGGGCTGAAAATAGACCAAATTTTTTGTTTGATTTTTCTCTCAATATGTGGTCATTCTAAGTTAAGAACTAAATTGTATGAGTCGCTTTCAAAATCCGGAATGTTCATGGTTTGGACACCCTTTTTCACTTTAGACAGTCCATTTGGTTGAGAAAAAGATGTTTTTTAAAACAATAAAACTTTTTTCAAAAAATAGATTTATAATTATGAATTGAAACTATAATTCTTCTCATTGCACCTGAATAGACTGACCAACAACATAAATTTTTTATTTTTAAATGAACCCGGTGCCAGTAAAAAACTAGTGGGATTATTATTATATTTTTTTAATTGGTTTTACATCCGAGATGATTCACTTTGAACTTTTGAAAAATCTAACTAATTTATTTCGAGAATTGACTTATAAAGTCTCGCATCAGCATTCAAGTAGTAAATAGCATGGCAGTTATGTCATAAAAACTTCATTTTTGGAAATCATGATTGAATGAAAAAATAGCGATTGGAAGGGCTAATTTCAAACTTTTCCGATAAAATTTAATCCAAGTTCGAAAAAATATTAAAAAATATAAGATATATCATTTTCCTAACGAAATTGACTCTCTATACTATAGAGTCTATAGACTATAGTTAATAGGGTGTCCAAACCATTTACAATTCGTCTTTCGGAAACGAGATATCCGATAGAACTTCTTCGATAGCGCAAAATGATCAAAAACACTGAGAAATTTATTTAATAAAAAAATGATATGAATCGGTTCATTTTTACAATTTTATGTTAATTAATACCAAAAAATCTCAGAGGTTTTCCAAAAAAATTTAGAAAATTTCAATTTCAAATAAATGACATTAAAATTTAATTGGTGCGATTTTGACCATTTTTTGTCCAATTTGTATTCTTGATATTTTCAGTCTTTTCGAGCTTTTTGAAAACCCAATCGGATAAGTCGTTTCCAATCGCCGAAATGTAAACGGTTTGGAACCTATTATATTCGACTTGGAAAAGTTTTCATATCAAGAGGCGAGTGGACACAAAGTATGACTACAAAAAATATATATTTTCCAAATTCAGATGCAAAACTTAGGCTTCCGACTTCGCAAATAAAAAAATATAATTAGAGCTTAATTTTCCCACATTTGTCTTTTAAACATATCATTTTGTTGGCAAAGTTAACCCGGTCGCATCCTGCAGTTGATAATTATCACTTTCCTTGCAGTCCATTATTAGTGACGCGTGGTTCTTCGTTATCAACGGGCATCAGATCAATCGTAAAAGTTTGGTCGTAAATACTATTTTGCATCGCATCTGAGACATCAAAGGTAAAGGTAACGACTCTTCGTACAAGCCCTAAATCGCGTTCTGGCGCTTCGTAGAGGACCTTTTAGGAGATAATAATGCGCAATGTTTCAGATGTTTTTTTAATTATGTGGGTTGAAAGTAAAAAAATATGTATAACAGGAATAAAAATTGGAAAATATGGATTTAATTGATTTTTTAATGAAAAAACTGCTGTCCTTTCTGTTGGTGTCGTTTTTTACTATCCTAGTTTTTGAACATTTTGTATTTCATAAATATTTGAAATTTTTCAAAAATGTAACATTTTTCGTAGGAATATCTTTTCCTCAAAATTTATTTCTGTCAAAATTAAAGTATATTTGGTGTTCATTTAGTATTTTTAAACCGACTGAAGTTTTCTAAATGATTAATTTCAGATTAATTGGCGGATTTTTTCTAACTCATTCCTTTAAATGGTTGACCATTTTCTGTGTAAATTGCGAAAGAGGTTCTAGAGTGTCGGCTTCAAGAAGTCTTCCCATTGGTTGCCCGGTAGCTGTGTCAAAAGGATGCTGTTTAATATCAATAACGATTTCCTCAGGTCCAGAACTCTCATCGACAAATTCAAAATTTGACCTTCGAAGGGGTTTAGTTTCGTATTCGTTGACCTTCATCCCAAGGTCACATTCATATATGTTACAAACTGGTGGCTCGTCATCTTTTGGGTGAATAAAGATAGTGTACTTGAAGTTTAGTCCCATTGTTTCCTGTTTTAGGGTTGGTCAAAGGATGTTTGAAATTGAATTAAGTTTGAAAATAGGAATTCGTTAACAAAACATGTTTGTCAACTCAAAAAATTTTCGATTTTAATTTGGTGTTATTTAAAGAAATAAGACATTTTTCAAAGAATTTCAAATCTGTAAAAAATTCAGAAGGGTCAAGAAATCTTAATCGTGGTAGTTTTTTAATTCTCAATTCTTAGCTAATATCAATTTTGGAAAAAAAATCAATTCAAAAAAATCTCAATTTTTAAAAACTTTTCAATTTTAAGGGTATTCCGGCTCCTACATTTTCTGCATTTATTATGTCATAAAAATGCACCAAATCAATTGTTTAATGTTTTTGAAACGCATAAACAACCCAAATGAAAGGCAAAAATTTTTTCGAAATTTTGCGTTTTTCGATTTTCTAAGTATTTTTCTCAAAATTATGTTCAAAAATAACGTTTGTGTCAATTTGATCACTAAACTTCAAAATATCTGGTTGCGTAAAACCAACTTTCTCTTCAGTGTTTTCCCCAGCTTTCTTTTTGAGCCTACTTTCGAAAATTGAAAGCACATTTTTTTTCGGAAATTTTTTCAAGTGACCTTGAAAAATTCATATTTTTTTGTTTGGGGTCGAAATTTGACAAAAACGCTTCTAGAAAGTTTCTGTTTGTTTTAGAGCTAGCTTTTGCAAAAATTTGAGTAAATTTTGAAATTTAACCTAGGAGGAGATAGATTTTTCTGATGAAAAAAGTGCGAAAACTGGTAATTTTTTGACGTTTTTTTACATATTTCAGAATAAATATAGCACTTATCAACAAAAGCGCTACTTCAAACTTTTGTTATACTAATTATACAAGTTATGTTAGAAATTTGGGTTTATTTCAAAATAAAACCTGGGAGGAATAGCATTTTCCGTTTAGGCTTAGTGCTCTTGTGCCGCTCATGTGTGAAAGAGTGTGGTCATACAGAAAAATTTTGACATACTTTTTTCGCAAGTTGCAGGCTAGTTCCACAAAGTGGCTAATCTGAATATTATCATTGAACCCTGTTTGGTTGATATTCATCGAGAATAATGTCAAATTAGGGACCGGGATACCCCTTAAACCTTGCAATAATAATTTTTTAACTTTTAATTACATGTGTGAAAATACTTTTATTTGAAAATTTGATTTTATTTTATTCGAATTTCAACTACATGTATAAAACATGATGTATTCAACAAAAACTGTATGAAAATTTCATTTTGACTTACCAAAAATCTCTTTATAAAGAATTTTGAAAATTTGAGTCATAAAATCCTAGTAACGGGATCACAGACCCTTAGAGGACATATCCTGCATATTTGAATAATACAAACACTCCGAGATACTAACACCCAATCAAAACCCTTGATTGCAGAATAGGCCGATTTGATTGTTCCGATTTGGAAGGGATCAACCAATCAAATGCTCAGATACCGCATCTTTCAAATATTCTGAGGATCTGTAATCTATATTTATGCTTTTTAAATCTCGATTCTGAACCGATATTAATTTTAGGAAAATATTCAATTCAGTAAAATTCGAAAAAATTTAAAACTTTCTATTATAAAGATGCGCTAATTTTAAGAAATTGCTTATTTTTCAACTATAATAAATATTTTAAAAATATATAGTATTGGTAACGTTTTCGTGTTTATTCATTTTTAACCATTTTAATAATAAAGAAAATTAATAAATATATTTATCTGAAAACAAGATTTCGGTATTGAAAAGATATACGAAATTCAGTACACAAAATATATTGTTCACTTGATTCCAGTTTCCAATTTCGCAGAAAGTTTACCAATAATACGAGTGAAATGAATATTTCCTATCGATTTTTTTCAAACCAGACAATGACACTTAAAAAGTTTCGACAACCCCCTTAACATCAGCGGCACTGAGCTCAAGCTCTTCAACATCAATATTAAGATCATTGCTCATGACAGAATCGTGGATATATTGAACTTGCTTTCGGCGCACTTCTTCAGAAGTAAAAGTTCTTGACATTGACCACTGACCATCGTCATTCATTACGAATAAAGCACCTAAAAGTAGAAAGTTAGTTTATTAATATAAAAATAGTGCTTGAAGGTCTGCCAATAACGTTAAAAAATCACCTTAGCGTCCTGCCCCGGGACGCGTTCATTGAGTTTTTTCAAAAATTATGTTGTAAAAACTTGAGAAAAGTCACCAGAAGTACTGGAAATGAAAAAGAGTAATTTTTGAGAAATTTTACAGTTTTTAAAGGGAAAAATTGCATTATTCAAAAATGTTTTTATAAAACACGAATTGTTTAATATTTTTTTCTGATTCCACACAAAAAAGTAATATGATCCATGTTACATGGACCATGTTACATGTAGTTTTTTTCAATGGTTGATCTGAGCTCTAGTTTATAATTAATACTGGCCGAAATTTTAAATCGATGCTTTCACCACTAAAAGTAATCTAGAAAAATTCCTGAGACAAAACATTTTCTCGGACTATAATTGACCAACTCCGGTAAGATGGATATTAGCTACAGTGTGTTACACCTGTGATAAAATATATTTGTTCGAGATCAAGGGGTCTCGAGTTCGAATCCCGGTACCAAACATAATTAATTTGTATGAAAAACTATCAGTATGACTTATTGATCAAAACGTAGAATCTAAATTGATTTCACCAAGTCACTGAAATCATAAAATGCTTGGTAATACAAAAAAAATTAGCGCGCTCTTTCCACTTCATGAAATAATAAGAACATATAATATGTCACATATTATACGTCACATATTATATGTCACATATTATATGTCAAATATATATAAATAATCCAGCCGCAAGATTCTAGCGCTTTCAATACAACGCTGAACTAGCATAACAAATTTCAAATCGTGTAATTATCGAAGATGAACTTCGGGATATTTGTTAAGTTAGCACTTTTTTTCTAAATTAACTGCTTGAACTCGTTAAAAGTATGAATAATCGCGTGTTTCAATAACGAGGGTCTAGTTTTAACAAATAAATTTCGCAAATGTCATTTTAAATCAGTATTTTTCGAAAAAAAACAATATAAAAACTCGACGAAATTTTTTTGTTTGAAATTTTTTACCGAACAAGCAAAAACATCGCATGTCATCTAAATTTGCTGGATATTTACTAGGTGCAAGGGTTACGGTTTTCAACTGAATTATAGATAAATTGTGTTCGCAAAAATAGTTGAATAAGGTCATTTATCACTGAGATACCAAGTTAAACTTTGTTCTTTCTAAATTTATTAAATATAAATGCCGGGTTTGATGGTTGAGAAATTTCTTGAAGAACAATTATAAGTGCGGTTCGAACGAATTTACTCTGAATAGATCAGATAATTTCAAATAGATTAAAATTATTTCACAAGATTTCTATGTTTTAAACAATTTTATTCAAAAATACGGCTATCAGCGTACTGTGTACAAAAGTACAGCGGTATGTTGAAAATACAGGATTTATTTCACCAAATTAATAGTTGAAGTTTGCTCATGTTATTTTTGAATGCCTACAAGATAAAAATAAAACTTCTTGAAATCCATTATAATTAAATTCTAGCTCAAAATAAAAATTAATGCTAGTGAAAAAATGAATATTTCGGAAAAATTCATTGTAATTTCTCTCCTTGATATATCAAAGATCGGTATCACTAGGCCACTACTTTTGAGTTCGTGTTTGACCCGCTGTTGACCAATGAGATTACCGGATTTCATTTCTTTGACCAATAACAGCTTCGAAAATAAGTTCAACTACGAACGCGAAAGTAAAGGCTTATTGACTAAGAGAAATAACAAGGCAATTTCCGCGACGCTTCTTTTCAAAATAATATAAAAAAATAAATCTTTTAATTAACTCTTAGCAAGGCCGACCATTTATGAACCCGAAGTTACTTGTTGGTCATCAACGTTATTTCAGTACTATTTGAGAAAACAGCACTATTTTTGCCAAACTTATTAATTGATTATCCGGTCACGTGATTTCATAGGCTACTCTGTATCAAAAAAAACTTCGGCCTTTGAAAAGACCGACATTATAAGACCGACTTGATGATTCAAAGTCACACAAATTGTGTGATAAAAATGGAAATGATGAAGCTAAAGAGTTGAAATTATCAAAATAAAAATTTACCTTTAGTTAACGTTGAATGAAGTGTATAAATAGCGGAGCCATCAGAATCAATATCAACATCTTGCAAATCCAATGTAGTATTTCCGCCTCTGTAAATTTCAGCTCCCATATTTCTCACAATTTGCGGTGGTTGATCATCGATCGGAACAATCCAAATGGGGAATAAAATCTCGATAGGTTCCGATCCATCGGAAATTTCCAGAATTAAATTATCCACAAAAGTATCAGAATCGTCGTGAGAATAAACTACGCTGCAAGTGCTGATATCAGCTCCAGAAAACATATCGGACTCGGTGGGACCTACGTAAATTCTTCCATGATTTTTGCCTTGAATAACTCTAATTTCAAGCTGGTCTGGGTCAGTATTTGCGTCTGAAAGTAAAAGCGATTCTGGGCCGATACATCTAGATTGGCCTTCGTATAAAATGAGACCACTATTTTCGATCGCGATTGGAGAATTTGTGTGGCGGACTCTGATTTTTATGTATAATGCGGTCCATTCAGAACTAGCACCATCTGGGTCTGTTATACGGAAATTAACCTAAATTTTTTTATAGTGAATGTATTATTTTGGGTCTGCCGCCAAACTTAGAAATAATGAAAAATAAAAATTTGGTTTCAAAAATTTTAAAAATATGAACCTCTTGAAATTCGCATACATACAAAACGCATGTACAAAACAAAAAATAAATTCTAAAAGTATAAAAAAATATGACCCCTTAAATTGAAATACATGGAAAACAAACATTCGGTTTCAAAAATATCAGAAATATAACCCTTTAAAAGTGGCATGCATAAAAAATAGTCTTGAGAGTCGAATTATGGCTCTGAAATATGACCCCGTAAATTGACATATACGGAAAAAAAATCTTGAGAGTCGTATGATTGCCAGATAAAGACTTACACGGTTTAAATTAAATAAACCATTTGAATAAGTTGGAGCTTTTTTTTGTTTCCTTTATACATGTAGAAATGAGGGCAAAGCAGAAAAGCCAATAATTTTCAATATTATTTTCGTCTCAAGCTAGTATGTTATGTTCCTCCGCGGGTTAGGAGCAGTAAATTCAAGGTTCGGTTATTTCCTTATTTTAAAGAAATTATTTTTAAGTTTTTCTGACAGCCCACAGTGTTAAAGCTAAGTGATAAAAGCGAAGTGATAACTTACAACGGTAGCGAAATTAGCCGTGGCCCATGGGTTTTGGTAGCCCTAAATGAATTATTTGACGAGATTCATTCAAGATTAATTCAACGTCAAATCAAACATTTATTTATACCTTCAAGCTCATTATATTACCCCATAAAAGCGTATTATAAAGCATTATTTATGTGGGTTATTTTAAGGATCGTGAAAAGGTATGAAGATGAGTAGTAAGACTGCAAATTTGTGTTAGTCCCAATTTTTTTAATATAGTTAGCTTTTCATTTTTGTTAATGTGGTTAAAATAGTCGGTAATGAAAGGCATCTATGTACTAGATGGTTTTTTAGGGTTGAAAGTAAAATAACAAGTTTTTTCTCCTGCAAAAAATACAAAAAATGGGAAGCATAATTTTGACTGTTTTCAATTTCATATCTGGAAATTTTGTTGGACTCCAATTTCAAAAAAAAATTAAACGAATTAAATTAGAACTCCGGAGATTTTCCAGGATCGAATTTCAAATACAGAGTGTAAGGTTTTTACCTTCTTTTCTCCAAACTGGTTACACTTGATTTTCGCCGTTTTGATTGGTTGTCAGAAGAGTTTTCTCAGATTCAACCAATCAAAACGGCGGAAATCAATTGTAACCAGTTTGGAAAAAAGAAGGGAAAAACCTTACACCCTGTAACCAAAATTTAATTAAATCACACAAGGACTCCGAAGATTTTACTGGGATCAAATTCAAAATGAAATAAAAAGTTACAAATTTCGGAAATGTTAATGGATTGTATTTTAACCCCGATTCTTTACCGGATCAAAAATTTTCGTTAAAAAATAGAAAATTTCTAGCCGATTGGAAATTTTGCTTAATCTTAGCCTCACTTGAGAAAAAAACCTTGTTATCTTTTTTTCAACCCAAATTTTTACATCAATCTGATCCTCTAGAAGGCAAGTGTAAAAATTACCTTAACCGAAACTGGTACAATTGCATCCTATTAAAAGACATTCAAATCAAAATAGTTAAAAATCTAGTTAACGCAAAAAGCAAAACCGATAATGAGGCTGACAAAGGGTTAACGCCATTTATTTATAAAATAAATAAGTACTATTATCGCCCTGATTTTCGCACAAATCGGCATGCAAACAAGCTGTATTTTAAGAGCTCTATTTTAGGATATTTACCCGGGATAATCTGTCTACGTCAGAAGCGATTTGAGGTGGTTGATAAGCGATTTTATTGTCAAACATTTCACTTTGATAAAAGCTTAAAATTGGTCGACTGCGGTCATCCGTGGACACAAAATGGCCATAGTCTGGTTGATCTTCGAATTCGATGATGAGTTCGCGTTGGGCAGTTTCGTAATCTTGAGCTTCGAGGATATCTTTAGTTAGCGCTGTTTTTAGGGTAATTGAACACCTCATAATTGAACACCTCGGCAAAAACAGCGTGGTGAGTAGATTATGGAACTGCCTTATTTTAAACTCTTTGTTACTTCAAATCTTTTATCAATAAAGTTTTATAATTATCGAAAAAAACCACGTGAAGAATAGTAAGATAATCTGATGAAGTTTGAAAAATCATTACCATTTTGTCCATTCAAAAAACCTTCAAGCTCAAATATCGGCAATATAGCCCACTTTTTCGAATTATTTTTTATTAAAAAATATCAAAGTTTTACAATTTTTAATTTGAACGAAAAACGATTGGGTTAACGGTACACTTTGGCGTGTAAGAGCCAAGACCGCGTAAATTAGATTTTTGGAAATCTTGTGGTCGTAATTTGTGTGCGTCAAAAATGTCTAAAAAGTATCGGGATTTGAACCCTGGATCATTAGCATGCATTCCACACTATGATGGTCGCGAAAGTGATGATTTTGAAACTTAGTTTTTGCGGGAAAATGATTATTTAAATTTTAAAAAAAGTGTACGAACAATACTGACACCCTATTGCTCGAGATAATTTACATTTTTAAAGCAAAAAATATAAAAAACAATTTGTTAAAGTTTTCGTTGAGGCTTTAATTAAAGACCACCACTACCTCAAAATGTCAATTATAATTTCGGAAATATCCCGGTCGTTATAAACGTCAAGTTCCTTATAAAATTATCTTTTAATCAGTTGATTTACTCAAAAATTGACCCTTGAAAAACAAAAATGTCATTATGAACTTATTTTAGTACTATGAGTACGTTTTATGATGCGTGAATATATATACTATAGTATTTCCACGATTTTAATTGAAAATAAAATTTAAGGGCGCGGGGAAGTTAAATCGCTTTTTAATTCAAATTCATAAAACTGATGCTCATTAGATAAAACAAAAATAACTCACGCTTGTTGATAAACTTTAAATCGTCAAAAAATTAAATTTTGATGGACCTTATAAACATATAACAGCACGTTAAATTATCATTAAATAATAAGCCTACTAGAAAGTAATCGATTTCCAAGTAAATCTGAATAACCGTGAGAGCAATTATCTTTTTAAATCTAATTTAAATCTTATAAAACGGAAGTTTTATTAATCAGAATATCATGTCCTCGATCAAAACAAAATTGGTCATTATGAATTTTTTCTAGAGCGCGGACACTGTCTGCCGGACAGCCTTAATTATAACCAAAATTATTAAAAATTTAGTTAATTCTTATTCTTACATATTTTTGTCAACCAAGCGTTAATGTTTGATGAAAAAAGCTTTGAAACGAATTCTCGAAATGTACTATACACTAACTAACCATTATGGAAACCCATTACCATGTAATTGGAAACCCATAACCCTTTAATGAAACCATTACGATTTATGGAAACCATTTTTGAAAAACAAGGAGTTATCAATGATAACTTATCATTTATGGAAACCATTTTTGAAACCAAGGCATGTTGAGTAGAACAAACTCTGTTTTGGTGTGTAATTTGCTCAAAACTCTTAAAAAGTTTTTGTTGATTCGGCTGCCCTATAATTAATCCCTGAACATGTACTTTAGAATAAACTCAAAAATTTCATAATTATCGGCTGAAAACAACTTTTCAAATTTTGCCAACAATTACCATGTAATGGAAACCCATAATCCTGTAATGGAAACCCATAAGCATTTATGGAAACCATTTTTTCGCGAAAGTGGGTTTCCATAAATGGTAAGTTAGTGTAGTATTTCCGTCTTTTATGATTTAAATTCGAACACACCGGTATACCAGAAAAACTGGTCAAATACTAAATTATTAACTTTTCTTTATTGCTAACGTTTTCGATGGCTGAATTCTAAGTTTTCGGTTTCTTGGTACAACATGGTGCGGCGTATATATGAACGCGTATAGGTGAAACCCACGCGAAAACCTACGCCACCTACGCAAAAACCTACGCTATGTTTGGCTAAAAAACTTGCACCTATACGCCGCACTCTGCTGTAAATAGGTATAATTCTTTACCATTCCGCTGAAAATTTTCTGAGCAATATTATTTGGGATTAAATTTTTGCACGGTGCGTTGCCTAAATATGACACCAAATAAGCGAATTCCAGAAATTACTCAAATGAGGTCATACGTCGCAAAGGAGTTTAACATCACATATGGAAGGAAATTCCATAAAGCTTTCGAATATATGAGAAATATTCTTTTTATTATGAAATATGACCCCAATATCTACAAAATTGGTTTCAAAGATTTTTTTTAATTATAGCCGATCGGAAAAACATTTCCAGCGAAAAATATCCCGTATACGCTGAGAAAACAGAAAAAAACAGCCTTATTATGAAATTTATCTTTCTTGAAATAATGGTGAGTACCCTCACTGTCAAAATAAATTGATGAACTTCCAGAATCAACTGCGAATCTGCCTGCACTCCTGGAGGGTTATTTGGGTCAGCACTTCTAATAGCAATTTCAAGATCATACATTTCTCGATGTTTAATAAATGCGTTATCATATTTTTCAACCAAATCGATAATAAGCGGCTGGTGATCCGCATCTGGAGAAGTGGTAGAAGTTTCATGCTTGTAATAAATACCCGAATCGATAAAGTCTTCGCAGCTCATTGACGGTTCCGCATTCATTAATCGACCGTACCGGGGCCATTGACCTACTTTAGGGTTTTCGGAGGCGAAACGATACTCATATGGAGGAGACCCTAGAAAATTTGAAAGATAAAAAACGAGTGTTTTCAATTCATTTCTAGCACGATTTTTATCAAAAGAAATACAGTTAATTTCTAGATTTTTAAATGACTCATCCCAATAAGTTTCTAGAAACCTCAAAATGACCACAAATATATTCAGACAAAAATCGAACCCCATTTGTTCGAATCAGAGAGTTTTTTTCTAAAACTTATAACAAATTTCGGATGTTATAGGGAACATGGTCCGATTCGAACCAACATTCTTTTAAATATTTTTGGTTATTTCAAGCTATGCAAGAACTAAATCATATGCTTCGATTTAAAAACCCGAAATTAACGGTATTTTCTTTCTTTAAAAAGTTTTTAATTTGAGCAAATAAAATCTGCGCTATTTGCCAAAACGTAAAAGTTATATTACTGTATAATACAGTATATTACTGTGATGACTGTATTACTGTAATTTACAGTATGTGAATTACAACAAATTGTATACAAATTCTTTCAACATTTTATAAAATTTTCATAAAAATTGTGAGTTGGTTTTTCAAATTTTTTGACCATAAATATCAATCAAATTTTTTCGAATTGATTTTTTTTATTTTATAATTGAATTAAATTCATCTAGTTTCAAGGCCCATTAATATTAACCTTAGCATTTCTACAAGAAATTTTCTACCGAGTAAAAATTTTTGTTATCCTTTCCGCCAAAAAACTCCTAATATTATTTTTAAAATTTTTATAGTGCGCAAAATTTATCTTAATATTAGGCGGGTTTGAACCTTTATTTGCCTTGCAGGTTCTTGCACTGTTTTGCCTATAAACAATTATTCATGTCAAACAAAGAATTTCATGGAACGGGTTTCTTACCTTGATAAACTGGGTAATTATCAGCCAACATTGATTGATCTTTAATAAAAAATCTTTCATTCGATCTGAATGGTTCTGGAATTCTCACGATGCAATCATATTCGTTATAATCGTATTTGAAAGATAAAATATTTTTATCGATAACTTCAGAATCAGCCATATTTTGGTAAACATTTAGAACCTGTTTCTGGGGTTACTATTTTTGTCTAAAATTGTCTATAGTAGTGAATTTAAATTTTTTGAGAAATCTGGTGGGTGAAAAACTTTAAAATGTAACAATTCAGCACTGAGTGAAATTTAATTTAAATTTTTTAAGTAAGGTTAAGTTTTCTATTTTTGATTTGAATTTTTGAGTTTTTTAACAAACTTATTTTTTTGAAATAGCCTTTTTAAAAACTTTTATATAAACATTATGCCAACATTTAGCTAGAGATTTCAGCTCCATGGTACACACGAAACCGACCAATAAGAAGTGAGATTAAACAAAATCATCACAAAATTATGAAACGCCAGCAATCATTATGCGTATGATCAAGTTCCAGCTGGAACTGCAATTCCTATCTCAAATCTTACAAACTGTATTCTATAAGTTATGATAACATTTTCGATTTAGTCATCTTCAACCATTGTTAAAAAAAGAAGGAAGAAGAGTTTTCGGCACACAAATTTCGAAATTAAAAATCTAGAATGTGATTGTATTTTTAAGTTTTTAAACCCACACATTTCATGATAGAAATTATTAGACAAAAATGTTAAACCTCCCTGTTTATTATCAATTATTTCATATGGAGGAGTGATTACTTGAATTTCAAGCTGAATCGGTAAAACTTTTTTATCAGTTGAGGTATCGTATAAAACTTGTAGAGAAATTCTATCAGAACTAGGGGTCGTTCTTCCAAAATGTTGATAGCTAACTTCTTCTTCTGTAAAGTCACATGGGAATCTGTCGACATTTAACTCTCCAGCAGTTTGTTGTGTGGGCGAAAATAGCACGCGGACTTCGCAATTATGACCATTTTCAAAATTTAGTTGTAAATGTTCAGTAGGCGAAATAAATACACTTCGACCAATTTTAACCTGGACGGGGGAATTTTTGACCACGGTCCGGCTTGGGGCACGGTCTGGAAGATTTAGCTGCGCAATGGTTAAGGCAAATAAGCCTGAAAATAGGGATCGGCACATGAAGAATAAAATCGTAAATCGGTTTTTCAAAATGATTCGATCCGATTAAAAACGAGTTAATTTTTAACTGTATATCCTTTTCCCAACCAAAGTGACTCTTAATAATAGATAGGGTGTCCAATTTGTTCACATTTCAGCTGTAAGAAACAAGTCCTCCGGTTTTGTTCTTAAATAGGTGAAAAAAAATGGCATAAATAATTTTTCTGAATCGGACCATTCTCCTTTTTCAAAAACTTTTGAGATTAAGAGTTTTTATTGTAAGTTTCTGAAAAAAATAAAAAAAATGGTCCAATTCAGAGCAATTTCGCTCTCAATATGTGTGGTGATTTTGAAATCTCTAAGAACTCAATCGCATGAGTCGTTTCCAAAAGTCGAAATGTGAACGGTTTGAACACCATTTTAACTATAAGGAGTCACTTTGGTTGAGAAAAGGATATCGAAATCTCTATCGAATCGTTTAAAACCATTTGTTTCAAGAGATCGGTATAATTAAATTTTCAAATCGAATTCGCAAATCACATGGACATATCAAATTTTAAGTCGAAACGATCCGACTTGATACAAATGTGTCAATCCCAGCCTAGAAACCTGTGCATGACCATTTTTAGGGGTTAATCAGATCCCCGTATGTGAATTTTATTGCTTGCGCTTCCGAGTTTGAAGAGTGCAAAGTCTTTCGATAGTGTGTAAATCTAGCTAAAGAATTTATTTAAGGCTTGTAAGGGTTAACACTTTCATTGAGCTATTTTCACTATCACTTATTGAAATGTTTTTTGAAATAAAAATCTGATCGAAAAATTTAAAAATCCAGATACTTTTTTTGCAATATGTGTAAAAATTTTCTCTGTTTCGGATTTTCTCTGTCTCGGATTAAACGATAATATTTGAAAATAGGTAAAAAATAGCGCAAAAATTAATAATACACTTATTTAAAAATACATGATACTCAATGACGTATTATCTGATAAAGTTATATTACTCATCAAAACTTTATCAGATAATACCACAGTTAAACAAAATTTTGGTCATTGCAAATCATCATAATGTCAATTTCAGCTTGAACATTGAATCTTTTTAATTTTTAACTCGTAGACTACAGAGGTACCCAGACTCGATTTCTGCCTACTAGTTGCCATTCTTATAAATCGAGCCATATAAGCAAAGTTTCATTATTTACATACATTTTTGATTATCTTAAAATACAATTCAGCCAATTTGCTATACAATTAACAAAAAATTTAAACGAGTAGAAAGGCATTGAATTGGGATGAGAAAAAATGATCAGGTGTCGTAACGTGCGATTAAATGGTGTATGGCAACAAGTTGGCAATAATCGGGTCATCGACTTAACGTTGACCTTTTTATATATTCTCTAATGGATAATCTCATTTTAAATTTGTGTAACCTTGAGCTTAAAATTGGTTCCCAGTGATTCATAGGTGGACCTATCAATTTATTTTGACCAATTCTTTTTGGACTTATTGGCACTTGACACATTTTTGAAAATTCTCTCCACTGAAAACACATTTATCAATATTTAAAATGCTTTTTTTATAGTAAATATCACTTTAAGAGCCTATGTTCGAAAAAATTTGGATCAGTCTGGTATAGGTTTGATGAACAAGTTTTGATTTTAAAGTTTGACTTTAAAAGTTCAACATTTAAAGTTAAACTATTAAAACTCGTTTTTTTTAAAAACGGATTATCGATTTTTGTTTAAAATTATTTCCCAAGTCATTGTCGTTTTTTGCTGATTAAATGGCTTATGACAAAATAAGCATTATTCTGATTATTTTTTTTCTGTACTTGAAATCTTTTTTTAATTTTTTAAATAGCTCTTTCACCATTTTGTCTAGAAAATGCCTCAATTGAACTCTGATTAAAATATTTTTATGGTGCGTAACTTTCAACTTTTTAGTATTTGTGTAAATAACTATTTTATAGCTCCGTATAATGAAGCCGGTTCTGAACTGCTTTTATCATTAAAATCGAAAGTATCTACCGAATTAACAATCGAATGTTACGAATCGATTAACTACTGCATGATTATCGGGACTTTAACGTATCCTTTGAAGGTGATTAAAAAAATTACAAAAATTTTTACCAAGCTTACAACTTATAAAATGAGCCTTCTTATTAATTTCAGGCGTTAAATTTTCCCGCGATTATGTCCTTTTTGTTAAACTCTATTCTTGATTGAATATCACTTTGTTAACTCTATGAAGACGAGAGTCTAAGCTTATCAAAAAACTTATATTTAAAAATCATTCGAAATTGATCTGATTTTTATAACTGTTGTTTGAAACATCTTATTGGTTTTTAAAAAGCGCTCACTCAATTTTCAAAACGAATTAAAAATACTACATGTATTTTTCAAATTATTAGCAAAAAAGTACGTAGATCAATATCATAACCAACTGATACCTAAAGAATTTGAAAGGGGTTTTATGAAATTTTAAATGAAAGCTTTATATGAAATGAATCCCAAATAAAAAAATTAAAGATAAATTGATACAGTATGACGCATACATTATACAAATCTCGTTACTGTCTTTTATTTGCTTTCAGTAACAATTTTATAAACCCCCTCAAATTCTCCGGGTCTTTGTTATTTATAATATAAAGCTATGAATTTTTCGCTCACGCATTATAAAAAACACCCTAGTGCAAGACTGGGCAAAATCTGTAATTTAATTTTCACCATTTCATGACCAATAAATGACTACCTTGTAATAGAAAGGTCGGTCAGGGTCCTTATGCCAAACATTTTTTTCTTTTGAACCAAAAGGTTAGTACCATGTTGAGTATACTAATTAGCCCGTACAATATCAGAATAACCACCCTGAAAAGTTCAAATAATTTTTATTACTTATTTTGGACCAAATGATTCCGGAAAAATTTACCGGGTCTTATANGAGGTTTGAACCCACAAAAAATCAATTTTATGTTTTTATCGGCAAACTGAATGTCAAAGAAAATTTCTCAATTCAGCTTTTTTTAGTTTCCAGATGAGTGCGAAAACGGTTTAGATTAACATCAATTAAGAAGTTTCAAATTTTTTATAACTGTCGCTACCAGAAATTAAAAATTTAACGATATCGCTTTAAAAAAACCTAAATTGATCGGATACGTAAGTTTTAATCATATCAAGCTTCAAAGCCCCTATGTTTCAGGGCTCCGATCAAACAAACTAATAAAAACAAATTTCATAAGATAAGACATAAATGATAGCCAAATCACATAAATTACTAATTTAACGATTAGATTCAACTAATGAATCGTTATTTTCATCATCACAGATCTCCGGTCCTGAGTTAACGTGCCATTGAATTGTTTACTTATTTCNAAGCTTTATTTGGAGATTTTTACATATTCGATCAATATAATAAGTTTAATCAATTTTAATCCCGGAAGAATTAAATTTTTTTGAAAGGCGATATTATGTTTATTAACGATTAAAAGTGAAAGTGATAATTACAGGAAATTGTCTGAAAAAACTCATATTTCTAACTTTTTGTAGATCAGAGTATTATGTTAATCGGTTGTCATTTCCGAAAATATTTTTCTATCGAGCCGAAGAATTTGAAGGGAGTTTTTGGAATGTTCAATTGAAACAATTCGCAATTTCTTAGACATTGATAAGACCTTTCTGAAAGAACTGAGAAACACCAGCAAATTTAAAAAAACATAAGCATTTTGGTTTAAAAACATCAAAAAATGAGCGAATTTTGCAGGAAATTTTAAGATTCAAAGTTTAGAACTAGATTTAAAGTGATGCTCGTTCATGCTCAATTATCAATTTTTTTCTCGTCCGAAAATTTGTCCAAATTGTAATTTGTAAGATTTCTGAACAAAACATTTTAATTTTTTCTATCGATTTTACAATTGCTCCTGATTCTCTCAGACGGACCCTAATTATTTGATTTTCTTTAATGAGAAAAATTCAAGTTACGTTGAAGTCATCAATTGTACTTTCAAAAAATTATGATGATACCAGCGTAATTTGAATTATTTAATCGCGGTGTTTTCTTGTTAAAAATGAGACAGAGTAGTTTTGGTGGTGTAGTGGTTTTAGATACCATTACCGAAATTAGTTCAGCGATGGTTGTAGTCTAATGTGACCGCTTTATTTATTCAAGTCTAGACCTAAGCAAGTTTAACCGGTAACTTATTTGACGTTAAATGTATTGTATTTTAATTTTCCATAAACATCCTTAAAATGTATAAGTGTCAAAAAATGTGACATTTCCGCTCCAACAACTCCGAGCCACAAAAGCAAAAACATCTGGTACCAAATTACTTAAATTTTTATTCAAACCGTTTTAATAAACATTAAACGGCTTGCAAAGAAAATATTTGGCGTGAAATGCAGCAAGAAAGTTTGTAAAAAATATAAGCGGGAAATTGAATTAGGATTAAGGACTCCTTAATTGGGAAGTTTTACATATCACTTTCAGTAACCCGGAATAATTTTTTGCGTCTTTAAATTTAAAAGCAAACAAAATTTGACAAGAGTGTCAAATGTTTTTTTTTACAACCCTATTTTTGGATCCCGTTATTTTCGATCAAAAAAAAGTAGGCGAATCGGCCAATAAGCAGCATTTTCAAGCCGAGTAAATAGTAAGGTTCAATTAAAAACTCCCCTGCAAAAACGGTCCACAAGATAGGAATTGTAAATTCCAATTATAATTTTTAAAAACGGTAAGGGCCTGAGATAATCGTAACAGATTTCAGAAAATCATCACATTGATAATGCATAGCTAAATTACTGTTTCGTATACAGTATGTAAATACTGTATGTTACATACTGTACTGTATGTATTTTATTTTCTCGCGAATTGACAATTTGCCGAGGATGAAATTTGCAAAATTTAATGCGCCTAATTAGTATTCGTTATTGCCGGGAACCTCATTTTACNATTTTTGAAAAACAAGGAAGTTATCACATGATAACTTATCATTTATGGGAAACATTTTTTTTTTTTTTTGAAAACCAAAAAGGCATGTTTGAGTAGGAACAAACTCTTTTTGTGTGTGTAATTTGGCTCAAAAACTCTTCTAAAAAGTTTTGTTGATGTTCGCTGCCCCTATGCTAATTAATCCCTGAACGTGTATTTAGAAGATAGAACTCAAAAATTGTTCGAAATATATCGCGGGTGAAAACAACTTTTCAAATTTTGCAACAACAATTATCCATGTAAGGAAACCCATAATCCTAGTAAGGAACCAAAATAGCCAACAGCTAAAGCATTTTATGGAAACCATTTGTTCGCGAAAGTGGTTTCCATAAATGGTAAGTTAGGTGTTAGTATTTCCGTCTTTTATGATTTAGAAATTCCGACTACAGCTCAGGTGCTTCGTATAACCAGAAAACTTGTCAAATACTAATTACTTATTACTTTTTTGCTAACGTTTTCGATAGCTGTAATTCTAAGGTTTTCGTTTCTTGTACAGCACAGGTGTGCGGCGTATATATGAACGCGTAATAGGTGGAAACCACGCGAAATACCTACCGCCACCTTACGCAAAAAACCTACGCTATGTTTGGCTAAAAACTTGCACCTATACAGCCGCACTCTGCTGTAAAATAGGTATAGATTCTTTAACCATTTCCTGCTTGAAAATTTTCTGAGCAATAATTAATTGTGGATTAAGTATTTGCACGGTGCGTTGCCTAAATATGACACCAAATAAGCGTAATCCAGAAAATTACTCAAATGAGGTCATACGTCGCAAAGGAAGTTTTAACATCACATATGGAAGGGCACAATTCCATAAGCCTTTCGAATATATGAGAAGATATTTGCTTTTTATTGATGAAATATGACCCCAATATTCACAAAATTGGGTTTCAAAGATTTTTTTTAATTATAGCCGATCGGAAAAACCATTTCCAGGCGAAAATATCCCGTATACGCTGAGAAAACAGAAAAAAAACAGCTTATATGAATTTATCTTTCTTGAAATATGGTGAGTTACCCGCTAACTGTCAAGAATAAATTGATGAACTTGCCAGAGATCAACTGCGAATCTGCCTGCCTCCTGGCAGGGTTATTTGGGTAGCACTTCTAATGCAATTTCAAGATCATACATTTCTCGATGTTTAATAAATGCGTTACTATATTTTTCAAACAAATCGATAAATAGCCCGGGGCTGGGTGCACTCGCCGCATCTGGAGAAGTGGTAGAAGTTTACATGCTTGTAATAAATACCGAATCGATAAAAGTTTCGCAGCTCAGTTGACGGGTACCGCATTTCATAATGACCGTACCGGGGCCATTGACCTAGCTTTAGGGTTTTCGGAGGCAGAAACGATACTCATAGGAGTGGACCCTAGAAATTGGAAAGATAAAAAACGGGGGGTTTTTCAATCAATTTCTAGCACGTTTTTATCAAAAGAAATACAGTTAATTTCTAGATTTGTTAAATGACTCATTCCCAATAAGTTCTAGACCAAATACCCAAATATATTCAGATCGACCCCCATTTGTTCGAATCAGAGAGATTTTCATTTTTTTTTCTAAAACTCTAATAACAAATTCGGGATGTTATACGGAACATGGTCCGATTCGGAACCAACATTCTTTTAATAATATTTTTGGTTATTTCAACTATGCAAGAACTAAATCATATGGCTTCGATTTAAAAACCCGAAAATTAAACGGTAATTTCTTTCTTTAAAGTTTTTAATTTTGATCAAATTAAAGATCTGCGCTATTTGCAAAACGTAAAAGTTTAATTACTGTATAATAAAGTTTACGATGGTGATGACTGTATACTGGTAATTTAACTGTATGTGATTACAAACAAATTGTATACAAATTGTTTTCAACATTTGTATCAAATTTTCATAAAAATGATTGAAGTTGGTTTTGGCAAATTTTTTGGACCATAATATCAATCAATTTTTCGATATTGATTTTTTTTATTTTTATAATGTTGAATTAAATTTCACTAGTTTCAAGCCAATTAATATGAACCTTTAGCATCTTCTTACAAGAATTTCTCTACCGAGTAAAAATTTTGTTTCCTTTCCCGCCAAAAAAATCCTAAGTATATATTTTAAAATTTTTATAGTGGCGCAAAATTTATCTTAATATAGGCGGGGTTGAACTTTATGTGCCTTGGCAGGTTTATTGCACTGTTTTGCCTATAAACAATTATTCAGTCAAACAAGACATTTCATGGAAACGGGTTTCTACCTTGATAAAACATGGGTTAATTTCAGCCAACATATTGATGACATCTTTAATAAAAAATCTTTCATTGTCGATCTGAATTGGTTCTGGAATTGCTCAACGATGCAATCATATATTCGTTATAATCGTATTTGAAAGATAAATATATTTTATCGATAACTTCAGAATCAGCCATATTTTTGGTAAACATTTTAGAACCTGTTTCTGGGGTTACTATTTTTGTCTAAATTGGTTCTATAGTAGTGAATTTAAATTTTTTGAGAAATTGGTGGGCGTGAAAAACTTTAAATGTAACAATTCACCACTGATAGTAAATTTAATTTAAATTTTTTTTAAGTAAGGTTAGTTTCTATTTGATTTGAATTTTGAGTTTTTTAAGCAAACTTATTTTTTTGAAATAGCCTTTTAAAACTTTTATATAACCATTATGCCAACATTAGCAGACGATATTGCAGTCCCATGGACACACGAAAGCCGACCCAATAAGAAGTGAGATTAAACAAAATCATCACAAATTATGGAAAGCCAGCAATATTAATGCGTTATGATCAAGGTCAGCTGGAACTGCAATCCTATCTGTCGAAATCTACAAACTGTATTCTATAAGTTATGATAAACATTTTCGATTTAAGGTCATTTTCAACCCATTGTTAAAAAAAGACAGGAAAAAGGTTTTCGGCACACAAATTTTCGAATTACAAAATCTAGAATGTATTGTTTTATTATTTTAAACACCACACATTTTCAATGACTACGAAATTATTTAGACAAAAGGTAAACCTCCCTTTTATTAGTCCAATTATTTCATGATGGAGGAATGATTACTTTTGAATTTCAAGCTGAATCGGTAAAACTTTTATCAAGTTGAGGTATCGTATAAAACTTGTAGAGAAATTCTATCAGAAACTAGGGTCTTCTTCCCAAAATGTTGATAGCTAACTTCTCTCTTCTGTAAAAGTCCACATGGGAATGATCGTGTCGACATTTAACTCTCCAGGCAGTTTGTTGTGTGGTGCCGAAAATAGCACGCGGACTTCCGGCAATTATCGACCAATTTTCCAAAAATTTGAAGTTGTAAAATGTTCAGTAGGCGAAATAAATACACTTCGACCAATTGTTAACCTGGACGGGGGAATTTTTGACCACTGGTCCCGGCTTGGGGCACGGTTCTGGAAGATTTAAAGCTGGCAATGGTGTTAAGGCAAAATAAGCCTTGAAAATAAGGGAATCGGCAACATGAAGAATAAAATCGTAAAATCGGTTTTTCAAAATGATTCGATCCCGATTAAAAAACGAGTTATTTTTAACTGTATGTGCCTTTTCCCAACCAGAAGTGACTCTTAAATAATAGATAGGGGTGTTGCCAAATTTGTTCACATTTCAGCTGTAAGAAACAATGGTCCTGCCGGTTTGTTCTTAAATAGGGTTGAAAAACAATGGCATAATAATTTCTGAATCGGACCATTCTTCCTTTTTCAAAAACTTTTGAGAGATTAGAGAGTTTTTAATTTGTAAGTTTCTGAAAAAAATCAAAAAAAAGGTCCAATTCAGGAATGTTCGCCTCAATATGTGTGGTGATTTGAAATCTCTAAGAACTCAATCTCGATGGGTCGTTTCCAAAAGTCGACAATGTGACACGGTTTGAACAACACCCTTTAACATATAGAGGTCACTTTGGTTGAAGAAAAGGATATCGAAGATCTCTATGCGAATCAGTTATAAAAACATTTGTTCAAGAGTATCGGTATAATTAATTTTCAAATCGAATTCGCAAAATCACAATGGACAATTTCAAATTTTAAGTCGAAACGATCCCGACTTGATACAAAATGTGTTCAATCCCAGCCTAGAAACCTGTGCATGACCGATTTATGGGGTTAATCAGATCCCCGTATGTGAATTTTTATTTGCTTGCGCTTCCGAGTTTGAAAGTGCAAAGTCTTTCCGTAGTGTGTAAATCTAGCTAAAAGAATTTATTTAAGGCTTGTAAGGTGTTGAACACTTTCAATTGAGCTATTTTCACTTATCACTTTATTGAAATGTTTTTGAAAAGTAAAATCTGATCGAAAATTCAAAAATCCAGATACTTTTTTGCAATATGTGTAAAATTTTCTCTGTTTCGGATTTTCTCTGTCTCGATTAAACGATAATAATTTGAAAATAGGTAAAAAATAGCGCAAAAATTAATAATACACTTATTTAAATACATGATACTCAATTGACGTTATTATGTGATAAAGTTATATTACTGCATCAGAACTTTATCCGAGATAATACACAGTTAAACACAAATTTGGGTCCATTTGCAATCATACCATAATGTTCATTTCAACTTGAACATTTGAATCTTTTTTAATTTTTAACTCGTAGACTACAGAGGTACCGGGTGCCAGACGTCGATTCTGCCCTCCAGTGCCATCTTATAATCGATGCCCATGATAGCAAAGTTTCTTATTTTTACATAATTTTT
Source organism: Oikopleura vanhoeffeni (assembly GCA_004367855.1). Taxonomy (NCBI): domain Eukaryota; kingdom Metazoa; phylum Chordata; class Appendicularia; order Copelata; family Oikopleuridae; genus Oikopleura; species Oikopleura vanhoeffeni. The sequence goes on along the minus strand of SCLH01000330.1, from coordinate 67,402 downwards.
GACTTATCTTCAATAAATCAATTCAGCCCAATTTGCTATACAATTAACAAAATTTAAACGAGTGAAAGGCATTGTAATTTTGGGATGAGAAAAATGATTAAGTGTCGTAACGTGCGATTTAATGAGTTGTATGGCACAAAGTTGGGCAATAATCGGGAGTCCATCAGACTTAACGTTGACCTTTTATATATCGCTTCATATGGAAATCTCATTTTTAAAATTTTGCTGTACAACTTGAGCTGTAAAATTGGTTCCCAGTGAATTCATAGGTGGACCTATCATTATATTGCGACCAATTTCTTTGGAGCTTACTTGGCACTTTGACCACATTTTGAAAAATCTCTCCACTGAAAACACATTTATGTGCAATATTTAAAATGCTTTTTTTATAGTAATATCACTTTAAGAGGCTGATTGTTCGAAAAAATTGAATCAGTCTGGTTATAGGTTTGATGTGAAAAGTTTTGATTTAAAGTTTGACTTTAAAAGAGTTCGAACATTTAAAGTTAAACTATTAAAACTCGATTTTTTTAAAAACCGGATTAATCGATTTTTGTTTAAAAATTATTTCCCAAGTTCATTGTCGTTTTTTGCTGATTCAAATGGCTTATGCAAATTAGCATAATTCTGATTATTTTTTTCTGACATTGAAATCTTTTTTTAATTGTTTAATAGCTCTTTCACCTTTTGTCTAGAAAATGCCTCAATTGAAATCTGATTAAATATATTTTAATGGTGCGGTACTTCAACTTTTAGTATTTGTTGGTAAATAACTATTTTTATAGCTCCCGTATAATGAAAGCCGGTTTTGAACTGCTTTATCAGTTAACATCGAAAGTAGCCTACGAACTTAACAATCGAATTTACGAATCGATTAACTACTGCATGGATTTATCGGGAACTTTAACAGTATTCCTTTTAAGGTGATTAAAAAAATTACAAAAATTTTTACCAGCTTACAACTTATAAATGAGCCTTCTTATTAATTTCAGGCGTTAAATTTTCCCGCGATTATGTCCTTTTTGTTGAAACTCTATTCTGATTGAATATCACTTTTTAACTCTTGAAGACGAGAGTCTAAGCTTATCAAAAAACTTATATTTAAAAATCATTCGAAATTGATCTGATTTTTATAACTGTTTGTTTGAAACATCTTATTGGTTTAAAAAGCGCTCACTCATTTCAACAAAGATTAAAAATACTACATGTATTTTTTCAAATTATTAGCAAAAAGTACGTGATCAATATCATAACCAACTGATACCTGAAGAATTTGGAAAGGGGTTTTATGAAATTTTTAAATGAAAGCTTTATATGAAATGAATCCCAATAAAACAGTTAAAGATAAATTGATACAGTATGACGCATACATTATACAAATCTCGTTACTGTCTTTTTGCTTTCAGTACAATTTTATAAACCCCTCAAATTCTCCGGGTCTTCTCTGTTATTTATAATATAAAGCTATGAATTTTTCGCTCGCGATTATAAAAAACACCCTAGTGCAAGACTGGGCAAAATCTGTAATTTAATTTTCACCATTTCAATCATAAATGACTACCTTGTAATAGAAAGGTCGGTCAGGGTCCTTATGCCAAACATTTTTTTCTTTTGAACCAAAGGTTAGTACATGTTGAGTATACTAATTAGCCGTACAATATCAGAATAACCACCCTGAAAAGTTCCAAATAATTTTTATTACTTATTTTGGACCAAATGATTCCGGAAAAATTTACCGGGTCTTATATAAAATCTTAATCTTGTCAAAATAAGTAAGCCCTCGTAAGTACTTTCGACAAAAAAATGATTGATGAACCTTAAAGCTCATGGGAAACAAAATTGTAAACAAAAAAATTGGACAAAGGTTAATTTTTCAAATGAAAAACATATTTTCGGTGCATATCTCGATCCATTCAATGAAATCTTATTGTATAATTTAATGTATTCATAGAGCGGCTTTTCAAAACAGTTGAATAGGCTACAGTTTGTAAGCTTAGTTTAATACAGTAGCGTGAAGTTCTAGTCTTACGTATTTTCTAAGGTAATACTATGGCGGTTTTTCGTTGTGTTAATAACGTTTGTCGAAGATTTTAAAATCTTTTTCAAAATCTAGTCTGCATAAAAATGCTATTATTCGTTTGAAAAATTTCGAAAATATTTTTTAAAAATTCCAATATCATTTTGTTTAGTGTTACTTGAAATTGCAAAAAACCTTTATTCTTTGAAAATAAAAAATAGATAGAAACGTCACTATTATGATGATCGATATATCATATCCATTATTATCCCCGGGTAACACTAAAAACTTATTCCCTATTCTTTGAACCCCTAGACTATTTGAGTTATTGATATCCCCCAGAGGCATGAGAGCCACTTTTTTGCTTGACTTTGAAGTCATATTTATGGGAAAAGTTTAAGTGTAGGGATTAATTGTTGTGAAAATCATTTGAGATAAAGGAGAGATTCAAATTTTTATTAATTATATCAAGACAAATAAATATTAATCATTCATTTCCGCCCTGTTAAAAAGTGAAAGTTAAACTGTTTTCCACAGGAACCATACGATTTTAATAATGAAATGCTAGTAAAATAAATTAAGTGAAACCTTATGTTCCTTAACCTGGTCTCCGATTCAAAATACCTTATCGGGTTCGTCTATGAAACGATAATTCTCACCTCTGAAATGATGAAATTAATGGTAAACAATATGTCTGCCCTTATATTTCCGCCCGCTTTCTCATTCATGAGCAATTTTCTGTTTTCAAAAAAAAAAAGAAATAAAAAAGTTCTACATTTAGTAGAAACATTATTATTTTTCAAAGATGGTCAAGAGGAATTCCTAAAAACTGAGTATTTAAGACCTTGTTGTTTTAAAATAAATTGTGAGATAAAGCTGATAAAGAAAAATGTGAGAGAAATTCCAAAAAAAAGTTAGGGTGAAATATATTTCCGAACGACTATTCAAAAAAATTTTATCATTTTTCAGAAATTAATTGCTAACTCTTGGGGCGATTTGAACCTTGAACTTCAAGTTCGATTATTTGTCTTTTCCGGTCCTTTCAAAAAAATGAAAGCCACTTTTATGGCTCGATGAGTCTAGGGGTTAACAGGCATAAGTTTGAGTTTTACCCGGGGATAATAATGGATATAGATATATATATCGATATACTAATACGGTTTCCAATTTAACATTAATTATGCTCTGAAAGATGAAAAAAATTGCTGAAATTTTTACGGAACGTTTTTTGCAGTCATAAAGGATAAAAAACCAAAAAGTAACAGGGAGTCCAATATCTCCGGCCCAATATTGCGAATATTGCCATATGTCTTCGAAATTTTTGGCAAAAATTCCGTTGTTAGCCCAGTACAGAGGTCAATATTGCCGAATTGCCAATATATCCGAAATTTTTGGCAAAAATTTCGGCAATATTGGGCCCCCTCCTGTCATTGATTTGTAAAAAAAGATGTGGGCCTATCGAGTTTGAACCCACAAAAAATCAATTTTATGTTTTTATCGGCAAACTGAATGTCAAAGAAAATTTCTCAATCAGCTTTTTTTAGTTTCCAGATGAGTGCGAAAACGGTTAGATTAACATCAATTAAGAGTTTCAAATTTTTTATAACTGTCGCTACCAGAAATTAAAAATTTAACGATATCGCTTAAAAAAACCTAAATTGATCGGATACGTAAGTTTTAATCATATTCAAGCTTCAAAGCCCTATGTTTCAGGGCCCGATCAAACAACTAATAAAACAAATTCATAAGATAAAGACATAAATGATACCAAATCACATAAATTACTAATTTAACGAATTAGATTCAACTAAATGAATCGTTATTTTCATCATCACAGATCTCCGGTCCTGAGTTAACGTGCCATTGAATTGTTTACTTATTTCAAACAAAAAACCTATTTTCAGAAGCTTTATTTGAAGATTTTTACATATTCGATCAATATAATAAGTTTAATCAATTTTTAATCCGGAAGAATTAAATTTTTTTGAAGGCGATATTATGTTTATTAACGATTAAAAGTGAAGTGATAATTACAGGAATTGTCTGAAAAAACTCATATTTCTAACTTTTTGTAGATCAGAGTATTATGTTAATCGGTTGTCATTTCCCGAAAATATTTTCTTATCGAGCCGAAGAATTTGAAGGGAGTTTTGGAATGTTCAATTGAAACAATTCGCATTTCTTAGACATTGATAAGACTTTCTGAAAGAACTGAGAAACCACCAGCAAATTTAAAAAAACATAAGCATTTTGGTTAAAACATCAAAAAATGAGCGAATTTTGCAGGAATTTTAAGATCAAAGTTCTAGAACTAGATTTAAAGTGATGCTCGTTCATGCTCAATTATCAATTTTTTTCTCGTCCGAAAATTTTGTCCAAATTGTAATTTGTAAGATTTCTGAACAAAACATTTTTAATTTTTTCTATCGATTTTACAATTGCTCCTGATTCTCTCAGACGGACCCTAATTATTTGATTTTCTTTAATGAGGAAAAATTCAAGTTACGTTGAAGTCATCAATTGTACTTTTCAAAAAATTATGATGATACAGGCGTAATTTGAATTATTTAATCGCGGTGTTTTCTTGTTAAAAATGAGACAGAGTAGTTTGGTGGTGTAGTGTTTTAGATACCATTACCGAAATTAGTTCAGCGATGGTTGTAGTCCATATGTGACCGCTTTATTTATTCAGTCTAGACCTAAGCAAGTTTAAACCGGTAACTTATTTGACGTTAAAATGTATTTGTATTTTAATTTTCCATTAAACATCCTTAAAATGTATAAGTGTCAAAAAATGTGACATTTCCGCTCCAACAACTCCGAGCCACAAAGCAAAAACATCTGGTACCAAGATTACTTAAATTTTATTCAAACCGTTTTAATAAACATTAAAAACGGGCTTGCAAAGAAAATATTTGGCGTGAAATGCAGCAAGAAAGTTTGTAAAAATATAAGCGGGAAATTGAATTAAGTAGGACTCCCTAATTGGAAGTTTTACATTATCACTTCAGTAAACCGGAATAATTTTTTTGCGTCTTTAAATTTAAAAGCAAACCAAATTGACAAGAGTGTAAATGTTTTTTTTACAACCTATTTTGGATCCCGTTATTTTCGATCAAAAAAAAGTAGGCGATCGGCAATAAGCAGCATTTTCAAGCCGAGTAAATAGTAAGGTTTCATTAAAAACTCCCCTGCAAAAACGTCCACAAGATAGAATTGTAAATTCCAATTATAATTTTTAAAAACGGTATAGGCCTGAGATAATTCGTAACAGATTGCAGAAAATCATCACATTGATAATGCGATAGCTTAAATTACTGTTATCGTAACAGTATGTTAAATACTGTATGTTAACATACTGTCTGTATGATTTTTTTTCTCGCGAATTGACATTTGCCGAGGATGAAATTGCAAAAATTTTATGCGCCTAATTAGTATTCGTTATTGCCGGGAACCTCATTTTACAGCAATTTGCTATTTTCGCAAGAAAATAAAGAACATACTTCTTAAGTATTAGGATATACTGTACATCATGATATGACTATTTATATCATTCGGAAAAAGTGATATATTTTGAACTATTGAGCTTGAATAACAAAAAGTGCAAAAATCCATCGAAATACTTGCGAAAAAACAGTTGGCATGCAAACAAAAACAGCAAAGGGGCTAATTCGATAGACTATCATAGAACGGTAATCGCTGGTCTTTACAAATTTTACCGGCCGATTATGAACGGTGATTTTCGCACATAAAATTTAAATAAGTAAATATGTCCGTCAAGGCCAAAAATGACACCTGCAAGGTCAATTCATCTATTGTCTAATAGAGATTATTACCCATCCGGTTTGAAATTTTATGCTCATAAATTTGTTTTACTACTAATATTATTATCGGCATTTTTCTTTGAAGTTGAAATAATTTGAGTGGTAGAGTTTAAATCATAAAAATCACAATTTTAATAAAGCGCGAGTCCAAATTTTTGACACTTTTTAAATAAAGTAATAAATTGGGCATAACATCAATCAGGAAGCGATTTTAAGTTTCTAGGGGGTACTGGTCGCAAATAGTTACAATTATTAGAATTTTCTAATAGAAATAGTATTGACGTTTCGATGCATTTTCAAAAAAGTTAATTTAGGAACTTCGAAAAAAAATCTCTGATGAAAAAAAAGGATCGGAGGTACTAGAATTATGACTAAAAAATACAGTTTTTTTCTAATTTTATTCTTGAAAACTCTGGAAGGTAGGAGGTTTTGTGTGGCTAAAAAAACGTCATTCTAGAGCCGGCACGCAATATTTCCAAAAATGTAACCGTGAGTTTTTACGGAAGACCTCTGCGTTTACTTAAAAGTGAAAGTCGTTCGATTATTAAGTAATCATGATATACTTGAAAAAACTTGAATTCTTCCAGTATAAATTGCATGAAAATTTCCCTGTCATCAGCGAAATTTTATAAAAATCACGTGACCTAGAGTTTAGGGGCCCAAATTTTGAGACGGATTTTTCTGTATTATTTCATTTGCGTTATTTATCAAGTTTTTAGTATGGTTGACGTTTGCCAATTTCATGTTTTCATACGCTTTTTTTACGAAAAAAATCTTAAAAAGCGAAAAATCAGAAAGTCGAAAAATTTTGACGAATTTTATCTAGAAAATGAGCTATCTGACTCAATTTCCTTTTTTTTGCTGGTATTAAATACCCGGTATTTGGTACACCCGTTAAATTCATTTATCCCACAAACGAGAAGAATGTTTTGTTCATTTGTATAACTCAGTTTCAACTGTTTTATTCTATTCAAAATACATTCTTTCTAGTTGACCACCTACGAAAAACTTCAATTTGACTTTATTTATATCAAAACGGTAATATATATTTACTTTTTTCACACACTTTCCTTCAACTCCTTAGATTTTCTTTTTTACAGCTTCTCTTTCAGTTTTCTCTGCGTTAAAAGATGTAAATTTTTAATAAACTAAATAATCTACCATCACTATTCACTAGTGCGTGATAGATATATGAAGCTCAGGAAAGTTTTTAGTTATAAATTTTGCTCTTGGCAAGAGCGCCTCCCTCTTAACCCGCTAAGATGCCACCCTAGTGAGTAGGCGGAATACTTTTTTTTCTTAATTTTTTTTATTGTTTTTTAACTAAAAGTAGCGCACGTTTTACAGAGGAAAACAATGGTAAAATCGTCTCCTTTTTGAACCAAAAGAACAATGAACTATATTGTTTTGAGAGTGAGGATTTGCACCCGGTAGAAAGAGCTTGCCACAAAGTACTTTATCATAATTTAAAAAAAAATTAGATTTTAGCAACGTTTCCATAATTCATTTTCAAGCTAATTATACATTTGTAAGTACAGAAAATCTACGGTGCATAATTCTTGACATTCTGATGATATCAATTTTTTGTTGGCGGACTAAAAATGCAAATCTACTGCTCTTTTAAAAATTTACTGGGCTTGATGCCAGAACCTTTTTTCTGGTAGTCGAACTAAGATTGTCGACCTACCAGCGAACATCAGAAATTTGAAAAAAACAGATTCAAAATTTATTATATTTCAAGCTCTATTTTCAGCCAAATTTTACATAACTAAGGGCCTTTTGCAGTTCGATACAAAGTTGAACATGATATTTTTGCAATCGAAAGTAGGCTGAAGTTCGGCCGCTGAACCTTGTCACGCCTTCGAGAAACTCAGAATAATTGAAACCATTATTTTATCGCCTAAACATTCAAAGAAATAAAAATTTGAAAACAGTAGTAATTTCGAGGTTTTATTCGTTTCACCCAAATAAAAATTTTTAAAGGGTTTTCGGTATTTAATAAGTTTGTTTCGACTCCAAGAAAAAAAATTTACTTGATTTTAGAATAATTAATAAAATAATTAACTGTATCAACTCGAAATCTTCAAGATGCCGAAAATCCACTCTGTTACAGTCTGTGGGGCTATTCATATGTAGTCTCTTTATGTAATCCCGTCATAATGGTGAAAAACATGTGGGTGTGGGGCACGTCACTGGGACCAGCTGGCTGTGAGATCGATTTAACTATTTTTATCTCGTTAATTAAACTTGACAGAATGCTTTAATTGTTTGCAAGAACTCATACATAAGAACAATGTGACCTTTTCAATGTATAATCGGGTAGTAGGCGATTTTCATCGTATCGGGAGTATTTTCATCATATCGGGGTATTTTCATCGTATCGGGTAGTATTATCGGATAGTATGCGATTTTGATAACAAATACGAAATGATTTTCTGGTGAAAAAATTCTACACACTACCTAAGATTTTTTGTCCCATGGCTATAAAATAAAAATGCTTCAATCGCGCCACCCTAATCGTGATATTCGAATTCATAAAAGCAATCAGCCAACAATTTAGTCCAAAAATGTCAACTTCCGGTTTTTCGTATATCGGGTTTAGAACTTGGTCACCATTTGATAAAGAAAAACTTCCATAATTAACATTTTTCGAAAAAATTGATTAAAGTTCTAATTTGAAACAAAAACTCTGGACAAAATTCTTGGAATAAAACCGCTTACTTCGCTTCGATGTGATCCAATTTAAAAAGACATGAATGAATGCAAAGAACGGTAAATTCTAAATGGAAGTATAAATTATACTGCAGAACAAATAAATTATACTTGATAAAACGCAAGAAACCCGATGATTGATGATAAATTGTTTCATTATGAAATTTTATTAACTTAGGCAGAAAGCTACAGATCGATTTTTGAGAATAAAATCAAGATAAACTCTTTAATTTATTATAAATAATAATATAAAATCAAGGGAATTGGGTATGTTTTCACGCATATATATATTTCAAGATCCTAAACGGGTGTTCAAACGGTCTTGTTATTAGAAAAGATTAGTTCGAGCCACAAAGATTCGGTGACAAAAATGTTCTGGATGGCCCTTCTTAATTTCGATATTAAAGAATCTTGACTAAAGCTATATTTATCTCACATCGAAACGGCGCTCACCCATAATAAACTTGGTCAGTCGGTAAAGCCTTAATTCTGAAGCAAACTGGACCAATTTTATCGGCTTGAAAATTTCTAATCATTAAAATTGATAGATAAAATTTCTCTACACATTTTTTATGAAATGCCTGAAAATTGTTTCTCGTTACGAATCAAGAAATATAAATTAAATTTGTCTGTGTGAAATATTATCGATTTTTTATTGCTAATTTCTTTTTAATTTCAGCTGAAACGCTAATTTTCAGAACAAGCTCCTCATAAATTGATAAAAAGTGCATAGATTTAACCAAAAAATATTGGTTTCAGATTTAAGACCAGTTTTCCAAAAAAATTTAAAAATTACTAAGAATGGCTTTTTTCAGGGTTGGAAAGTTAAACGGTTTTATTTGAGCTTATCTTACATTCCAAAACTACATTTAATTTGTTTTTTAAAACTGGAAGTATTTCTTAATCTGGAAAGTAAAAAGCTAATTACATCAACCATTGTATTGACTAACACAATTTAACTCGAAATACAGCCTCTATCATGTAAATTGCATGCAATTCCAAATTGAAAAAACTTTCAATATATTTTATATGAAAAATGTAAATTTTAAGCAAAATTGTAATTTTCGGAGAATGAAATTTCAATCGTATTTTTTTATTTAAATAAGCTAAGCGTCTGACTCAGAATTTTTGCAGATTAAAAATTGTGCTTTAGTTGTCCAAATATTAAATACTCTCAAGTGAGAAACCGAGTATTTTAAATAATTTTTCCACTTTCTCCATTTTTGTTTCAGTTACCCCCAAAAAAGGTGATAACTTTTTATCGCCCACCTCAAAGTCTTGACTCCATCACAAACTTGAGGAAGCAAAAAATTGTGTGAGAGTAGGACTGATATAGATAAGGATTAAGATAAGAAGATGAATCAATTCTTGATATAATCATTTTGAAAGGTATACTATGATCAGTTCCCAGAAACCAAAATTAACCGGTGCCTTGGCTGATCATCGGTCAGCCGGTTAGTTAACTGGAAGACCGAAAAAAATTACGATGTATTAACTTATTGAACCTGGAATACATTTGGAATTTCTCAAAAACATACAAAAGCATTTGACTTTGTCTTTTTCACTTATCAAAAATTATCTCTCGCCTATAAATTGAATAATTTTCAATTGAAATTTGGGACATAAATTTTGCCAACTTTGTGAATTTGGCATTTTGAGGCCATTGAGCCGATAATTTTTCTGGATAACATAAGAAATGCGTTTGAAAATTATATGAAATCAACGCTAAAATTAGCGGTATTGATTGGTCCATTTAATTGGCAAATTCATATTTTTGGACAGTTTGGCATTTTTTAACAATTTTTGGACAGTTGGAAACAAATATTAATTCTTTATAAAAAATATTCCATGTGAAAAACTTCAAAAAAACTTAATTCTTTTTATTTTTGACCCTCAATTTTTCACTAAATAGTAATTACTGTTAGTTCAAAAGATTTTGCATTTAATTCAAAAAAATCACTAAAGCTTATTTCTAGAAATAAGGAAAACTTTTTTGGAAATCAAAGTACACGAAATAATACTTGTGGCACGTGAAATTTCAGGATTTTCGCTCACAAGACGATCAAAACCGATAAAACTATAAAGAAGATTTTCGCCGCACTTATTCTTTAAATTGCTTTCTACAATACCAGATTTTCACAGTTTTTAAATCCTTTGATGAATAAGTCTTTTTATGAGTTCATTACAAGTGCTGGATATTATTCTGTGATTTTTAGCGGTAAAATTATCTGGTCAATTTCCAACGGTAATAAAAATCAGTTTCATTTTAGTAGTAAAGGTCGTCCAGATATCCGTTGCAATTATCATTTGGCACAAAAACTCTGAACGAACTCTTTTTTATCTTCAAATGAATAATTGGGATAGTTTTCTAAAAAAACATTTCTTATCTAATTCATGTAATTCGAATACAAACTGTATTTTTTTTTACATTTTTAACATCCTTGGATAATTTTCAGAAGTCATGTAAAAACTAATGGACTTAGACTGTATGAATCATACAGTATGATACGACTGTTCAAGAATTTCCTAAAAATTAGAAGATGTAGTTCGAACACGTTGAAAATAAGAAAAGTATTTTTTTAGTATTATTGAAAATCAAATTAAGTGTCGATCTCTGTTTTTTAGAAAGCTTTGCCTTCCTCATGATAGTTACCTTTTTAAAAAGTTCAGGGGTAATTTTGAAAGCGCAAGCAGGGATCGGCATAATTGGATCGTATCGTAATTTTTGGATCGTATCGTAATTTTCGGATCGTATCGTTATCATATATCTGCAAAAGTGTAAGAACGGCTGTGAATCGTTTAAACTCCCTAAAAGCAAATTGTGAATTTCTTACAAACTCAGCAAACAATTGAAGAAATAAAAATATTTGGAGCTACGTGTATATTTGAATTAGTTTCTATTAAGGGGGGTTTCTATTAAGGGGGGTGCTTAAAAAGGACCAAGATACATCCTACACTCATGAAAAACCACGCTTTTTTACCCTTTCCTACATTTTTCTTGATGAAAAACTTTTGCTCGCTGTATATTTTCACTCAAATATTTTTGCAACTTCAAATCTTTTGTCAATAAAGTTTTACAATTATCGAAAAAAATAGACTTTGAAAGTTGTCCTTACTGATTTGACCAACATAAGTTCAGGCTTCCAAAAGGGATCGGGATAGAAGGGATGAACCGAGGGGGATAGGGATAGAAAATTCAGAGCCATAGAGAGGGATAGGGATGGAAAGACCAATCCCCCCTTTTATCCCCATCCCCCTTTTTATCCCGTTTATATCCCTTTTTCCGTCCTTATCCCGTTCTATCCCTATCCCCCTTTTTATCCCTTTTCTATCCCTATCCCCTTTTTGCATAATCATAAATATAAACACTCTTCAGAAGTTTTACTGTATATTTAAGGATTAAATTTAGTCCAAAAAAATTTGGCGGTATTTTCGATGAATCATGACTTCCGGTTTAACCGGAAGTTGAGTAAAAATTGTGTTTAATTAAGTATAGTTATATATATAGTTAATAATTAAAAAATAATAAATAAAAATTGTGTTTAATTAACTATAGTTATATATATAATACTAGGGGGTATAATTGAGGNAATTTTAATATTTTTTCCGAAAATTTTTGGTAATTTTTTACGATTTTTTGAGTTTATATGACTAAAAAAGCCACGTTGAGTTCAAAAATCATAAAATCAGACCTCTAGCTCTTTTAGTTCAAAAGATACGACTTGCCTATAGAACCTATATACTCAAAATAAGCTTGTTTCAAATTTTATGAAAAAAATTCCAGAATGTTAAATTTTTTCAAATTTTTATTTCTCTATATAATTAAACAATCTACGTGGAGATCAAAAATTCTAAAATCCAGTCAAAATAATTTTCAGTACAAAAGATATGGGCTGCCTATAGAACCCCCTTAAGCTTCCTAGTAGTGGCCACCTACTTAAGCTATAAAGTTTTCAGTATATTTAACCGAGAAAATGTCAAATCAGAGTCGTATACGGTATACCCCCTTAAACCCTGATTTTACCGTTTTCAACTTTAATCGCTAACTTCTTTTGATATGCGTTTTTTCTACTAGAATTACTACATGTACTAGATTATACTTATAATTTGAGAACATTGAAATTAATTTATGAAAATTTTCTGACTGAGTCTCGATTAGCGATCACCACCTCCTTCAGAAGAAAAAATGGGTTGGCAGTAAAAGGCCATAAATCGAAAATTTCAATTTTTTGAAATAAAAGAAGAAAAAATGCTGATATTCTTGTTCGCAATCGAATTTTGCGTTTTTTCACGTGAAATAACAAAGTTCAGAATAACTTACTGTGAAATTGGCCTTTATTTTTTAAGAAAAATGTTTGTTTTGTCGATTTTCTGGACAAATTTTTATCAAAAAAATTATCGAATTTTTTGTTCTAAATTTCGCTCGAATTTCTATCAAAATCATTTTCTTCTGAAAATATATTTTACTGCGAGAAAGATATGAAATATCGATTTTTTGGCCTTTTACTGCCAACCCGAAAAATGCTCTTTTATGAAAAAGTGACTTTAGATATTTATCATGTAATTTTGTATTTAGCTTATGCCTATCCATTCTATGAGCCAGTTGACCATGTAGCTCTTAAACTTGCCGATTATACAACAATCATCACGAGGCCGATGGACTTGGGGACGATTCGTAAAAAGTTAGCTAATAGTTCATATGAGGAACCTGAGGAAGTGGCCGATGACGTCAAATTAATGTTTAATAACTGTTTTGTGTATAATCCTGATACACATGAAGTTGTCGCTATGGGGAAGAAATTGGAGGCGATTTTTGAAACTAGGTAAAGTCCAAAATAGTAATTTTCATTACTGCAAAATATTATTGATGGTTCATCTGGATTTTTCTTAATTCATGCATATTTTCCGAGTACAGTCTAGTTGATTCGAAAATAATTTGCAAGCACCGGTAATAGCGGTTTTAACAAATAATTATCGGTTTCTGGGAAACTATAGGACTTACGAACTTGATTTTAGTATGAGGAAGAGCTTGAAAATTTTCTGGGGTCAAATTTGTAATATGACCCCTTTGGGGTCAAATTACAAAATG
>SCLH01000330.1:36958-53739 GCA_004367855.1 Oikopleura vanhoeffeni | reverse complement strand
TCAAAGTAAATTTCCGAATTATTTTTCGACAAATGCCGGGACTTTTTCTAATATTCAATCAGTCTCGAATTTCTAATATAGTAAATATAGCCTGATGTTGTTTCCTTCCAATACGGAGAGGGTGGCTTTACCCCTAGCATTTCGTGACTAGATACGGTATATGGGGCTCCTTGATAGCAATCAACTATTTCCCCTGGGTATCTATCCTATCTATAGTCTTCACAAAAAATATCACCATCAACAAGAAATGTTTGAATATCCACATGGCTTAACTTGTCCCCATAGTAACTACAGGATTTTTGAACTTAATTAGAATTTTTTAGAAATTTCTTGACCGCTAGTATCGATTCTAAACTTCTCGAAATTCGACAAATTTTTGAAAAAGTTTTACCGCCGTAAACATTAATTAAAAAAAAGCCTTATTTTTTTGTTCTATTTTTAATTTTCCTTAATTTCCGTTATCAATAAACGAAAAAACTCTCTCAAAATATTGGCCACTCTTAACTTGTTCCGCTTAGGTCGCCACACATCATCCCTTTTTATATCTACAATTTGAAAAATCATCTGACATTTTTTTGGGCATTCTCTCCAGAGGTCGGAAACTCTTATATGCAATTTCAGTCAAACTCATTTCTTGTTCACTAATTTTCTAACAACTAATTTTCTATGGAAATCACGTAGCTGCAAATATTTGAATGCGTTACTTTCGACTATTTTAAAGTATGCCCTTTCGTTTCCTGTTTTCTTCCGCTCTTAGTTAATACTCTGAATCATATTTCTTTAAACGTTAACTCGGATCAGGCAGATACTCCAAAGCCACTCCTTATCCGGACACTTAAAAAAATTCACTTTCTCACACGCAACACTTGCGTATTCGATAAGCCGGAACCCCTCACGCGTTCAAACTTTAGATAGCATTAAACTCCTGTAAGAAACCATATTTCTATTCGCCCGGTGGTACGTGTACCCTTTCCAACCGGATTCGGTTTTCACAATTTTATATTTTTCAAGATTTGACGTCAGACAATCGTGATAAAATAAAATTTAATTAAATCACACCCAAGCCGGTGGTCGAAACGCCGTACCCCTTTAGGAGCTCCTAAAGTAAACAAATATAATGTTTACTTGTTTATTACCGGAAGGTGGGTGTCCGACATGATTTTAGGGCCTCTCTCCGAATCGGTCATTGCCCCGCCCCCCAAAGCACACTAGCCAATAGCCGCCGCTGTATATCCAAACACCACCATTTTGTTAATAACACGAACCAACGCTTCGCTAAGGGCTACTTTCGCAATACCATAACAGCATAATCTGATACAATCCCACGCTACGCCTTCTCTGAAAAAGTCCTCCTAAAATAAACGCGCAGACTCTTACAGTGCCTCACTCAACTCAACTTTTCATTATTTTCTTAACTCGTGTCAGCTCCGGAGAAGCCTCTAACGGAATAATAGCACCCAAACAACCCAAGCGCTTATTTGTACCTTTAAACATTATTGCTATTAACAGAGCGACCAAAGACAAAAACCGCCCGAACAGAACCAAATCCAACACACTTCGTACAAATTTTGATCAAAAAACCATGCCAAGCATGTGTATGGCAGGCTCAGAGCAAAAGATCTCCTGCCAACCAGTTATTAGAGAAGATCCTTAGTCCGGTCGGATCTCAGTACTGCTCTGGAAAGCAGACGACTCACTGCCTCTAGACAATACACCCCAATAACGAGAGCATTTTACGTTTCAGAATTTCTGCACCTTTGGACGTAACTTACCCCTTGAGGGCACTGGAACTGTTTCATCAATTGACCAATAATTGTATTGAAATATGGTACAGAAATTCATAGAGCTCATGGCAAAAGCCTCAATCATCCCAACTCTCCGTTTGAGAGATATCACTCTTTCGACTCACTCACATCTCTCTCTCTCATTTGGGGTCATGTTACATATCATTCAATAGAGAATTTTTTGTGAATTTAAATCTGCAAAAAAAAATTTCAAAAGTGTAATATGACCCCAAAATCACCAGAACAAGGTTTATGGCAAATTATCAGTTTCTTGAGAACTTCAACGGTATAGAAGCTTATTCTTGCATAGAAAGAGTTAAAATTTTACGGCGAATATTTCCTGGGGTCAAATTTTGTAATATGACCCCATTTGGGGTCAAATTACAAAATGACTCATTTGGGGTCATGTTGCATATCATTCAATAGAGAATTTTTTTGTAAATTTAAATCTGCAAAAAAAAATTTCAATAGTGAAATATGACCCCAGAATCACCAAAACAGGGTTTATAGCTAGCGTGTCCATCATTCGGCCATTTTGCGAAATGGGCAAAAATCGACCACTCTGGGTTGAACTCTCATATGTAAGGTTTTATGCAGAATTTTATGGCGCATCTTGTGATGAGAATTTTTTTTTTTAATTTATTTTTGTTGAACAATGAGCCCCGAATCGGCAGAAGGCCGATAAAAGGGGATTTAATGTTTTTAATTCAATTTTGTTGAAAATGAGCCCCAAATCGGCCGAAACAAGTGACCAATTTGACAGGAAGCTTTAAAATTTGGGAAAAAATTTATCCTATTTTAGAAAGAAATATATTAACAAGATTTATATGAAAATTGATAATTTTTCCAAAATTTGAAACTTTTGATTTTAAAAAGCCATATGTTTGAAAATGTTTCTTTCCAAATCTCGGAACTTTTTTCGATTTTAAATATTCACAGAAGCAAAAAAATAAAAACAACTTTTTGAGAAAAATTGTGAAAGTTTGTGAGAGAAATTGTTAAATTTGTGGAAAAATTGTCAAAGTGTTCTGTAAACAAACACATCTGTTTACGAAAATTCTAGATTTTGTTGCAAAACTTATTCGAAAAAAAGTTTTCAAACTTTGAAAACTTTTTTTGTTTCTTTTCAAAAAATTGAAAATTCTCAAATTGTTTTTGTTAAAATTTAAAGAAAAAATTTTACTAATTGTTAAAAAAATCAAAAATTTTTAACCAAAAGAACTTTCAAATTTCTTGGAAAAACAAATTACAAATTTTTCTAGAAATTTGTTAACATCTTTTTACGAAAGACATATAATTAAACGATTTTATTATCGGCCTTCGGGCTGATTTTCGGGCGTCATTTGACTGCCATGATTTTTGAATAATAAGCATCAAATCACACTATTTGTGTTCTTCTGGGCCGATCGACGGCTCATTTTAAAAAAAATTTCAAAACCAAACATTCCCTCCGATTCTTTCCACAAATTAAAACCGTTAAAATTGGGGCTCATGTTTAAACATAATTAAAACAAAAACATAAAATCTCCCTTTTATACGCCTTCGGCCGAGTCTTCGGGGGCTCAAATTTTTCACAAGAATTAATAAAAATCATAAAATCCCCTTTATCGCCTTCGGCCGATTTGGGGCTCATTGTTCAAACAAACTTAAATTAAAAAAAAAATCGCTCCATCAACAAGATGCGCCAATAAACTTCTGCATAAAACCTATTATAGAGTTCAACCAGTAGTGGTCGATTTTCGCCCCAATTACTGCAAAATGGCCGAATGATGGAACACGCTAGCTATATAACCGTTGGTGTTTGGTGATATCTGGGTCACTATTTCATTATTGAAATTTTTGCTCAGATTTAATTTACAAAAAATTTTTCTATGAATGAGTATGCAACAGTGGAAAAAAACCCCCCCCGCCAAAAAAAAAATGGAGAAAAAAAAAATCCATTTTTGTAATTTGGACCCACATGGTGGATCACCGCTATACATTCAAATTAAATGTCCCATAATATGATCCTCTACGACTGGCACTTGATGGTCAATTCTGATTTTAATACTGTCGTCATGTATCGTCTCTCAAATTGGGGTTCGGTTACAGTAAGGACAACATTTGATATTATTAGGTAAGGCTATCTAAAAAATTGGAATTTTCATAAAACTATCAGCTCTCTACTCGACCTCGTGTGGTCATTTTTGCGATAATTTATGGTCATTGTCGTTCAGTTAGGGTCGTTTAAACTAAGCAAATATATTTGGGAGTCAATGTCTGGCTACCGTTAAAAATTTCAAAATATTCAGCTCTCTATAGGACTTGCGTGCATTTTGGAAATTTTGGTGTCATTTTTCGGATTAGTGGGGTCGTTTAACCTTAGACATACATTTGGTTAGTTATTGTAAGCGCTATCTAAATCAAGTTAAAATTTATATATATCTAACGTTCTCTACTGACTCGGTGGGTGTTCATTTTGGAAATTTTTAATGGTGCCATTTTCGTTCTCGGTTCGGGACGTCGTTTTACCCAGGCGCATACATTTGGTAGTTATTGTAAGACTATCTAAAACAGTTGAAATTTTCATAATATTAGCTCTCTATGACTCGTGTGTCATTGTTTGAGAATTTTTAACGGGTCATTTGTCTTAAATAGGGTTCGAATTACCCGGGAACAAAAATCGGACCAACTTAGGGGAGATTCGAATCCCCAGATGCCCTAACTCTGAGGTATGGTGGTTCCTACATTTTCTGCGTCCGAGTTATCATGTTCATAAAAACTGCAACCAAGTCAATCCGTTATAATGTTTTAAAAGCACAAAAACAACCCAAATAAGAACAAAAACAAATTTCGAAATTTTTGCCATTTTTTCGATCTTTCTTTCTGAGTTTTTTTAAATAACTACAAAATAAACGGTATGTTTCAATTTGACACCTAAAACTTCAAAATTTCCGGCTTGAAACGTAAGCCAAACTTCCTCTTCAGTGTTTTTTCCAGCCGGACGAGCTCGCCGGATCGAAAAAAGCTCTCTATTAGAAAGATTTATATACGAACCGTTACGGTGACTTCTGTGGAAATTTGTGAGCTCCATCTGGATTATACCGTCTGGGAGGAGAATAGATTTTGAAATTCAGCTGTTACGATACTGTAACATTGGTGTAATGGTCAAAATAAATTTGTGATTAACTTTTTCGCATGATTGAAAAGGATAGATCTACAAATTAGCATTTTCGGTTTCTCAGTAAGCTTTTTAGTTTTCAGAATATGTCAAATCTAACCAGATATCCCCTAAACCCTGGAATTCACCTAAAAAAAAGTTCCGCCAATGCACCCGAGCCGGCTCTAACTATTGGACTTGTTTTACCAGACAGTTTAAGGATAGTTGAAGCTCCAAAATTACTCGCTTTGCCAATATGGAAGTTGAAGTTTACTATTTTTATGCATCATATTATTTTAAATCTAAAATTTGAACTTTTGTTAAGTTCTACGAAAATATAGTTGGAAAACCAAGGTGCTGAAGATAGTCAACGATGATACGTACTCATCGCAGTCTTCAAAACAAATTTATTTTATAGGAGGTACCGCGCAACCGCACAAGTACTCCCCTAGGTCAAGTTCTGGTAATTCCAGATTAGCCCTATATCTAAGAAGGGATACCTGCCCTCCCAATCACTTAGCGTTCGTCTTTGACTCGATAGATTATCTCCGCATTATAATATGTGGCCAATATATTGGATTAATTGTTGTTGTGTGAATGAAAATCAGAAGGCGAAATGGGGCCGCATTGAGGCCGAGTATAACTTTCAAGTGGAAATTAACCTTGATTTTATTGTGCTCGCTGCCAGCGCCTCCTAGAGGAAAGCTCTCGAAACAAAGTGCGAAAACCAGGGGAAGGGACTCCGAGCAGATTTTTATGCCTGATCGGCATGATCCTGATTACGGATCGATCGGGAAATTTACGTGGCCCTCAAAATTTTTGCTGATCGGATCGGACCACGAGCTGGAAAAGTTGATCGATCGGAGGCCGCGATTTGATATATTTGCTGATCGGATCGGTAGATCGGAAGGTCGGGACTAGCTCGTAGGTTGAGGTTCAGATGCTCTGATAGTACTTGCACTTCCTTAAGGGGTGGGTGTCGCTGAATTTGAGCCATCTTCGAGGTCATTTCCCCAACTAGCAGAAGTGATATTCCAGACAAAACATTGTTCTAACAAACCAAACCGTCAGCGGTAATTTTGAACTCAACGTACAATCTGATACAATCCACTACGCTTTTCAAAAAGCTTCTTAAAAAGACACGGCAGTTCGTACTTACTTTCCATCTCAATTTTAATCATTTTGTATTATTTCTTTGTGTCAGGGCTCCGGAAAGCACCTAAACAAATAATGCAAAATTGCTTTATTGTCTTTTAAAATTCGCTTTCGGCGAGCCAAAATACGAACGAACTAACAATTATTGATTTGTTTATGCACTTTAAATGAAAGTGCGTTATTGTTTCTTTTTTTGACGCTACATGAGTTAATAAATTGCACCAAAATCTTTCAAAAGTGTTGTATTCTAAATTTTGTAAAAATTAAAGGCCATCAAAATAAAATTTGACATGGCCGTCCCCAAGAGAGCGCCGAACTCAAAGTTTCAAAAAAAAACCTCTATGTAATTGTCAAACAAGTCTTGTGCTTTAGAATGCAGTAAGAGTCTAAACGTATCCTCAATACTGGTGGAGGAGATACTTTTGCCTGAGCCTCCCAAACTGACCATTTAAACACTTTTGGCTTAAATGAAAAGTTGACATGCGTCCCAAGATGACCCGAAGCAAAATCCAAAAAACTCTCTGGTTTCATTGGTAACATCAAGTCTGTGCTTTCAGAGCAGATAAGTCGAAACTGTATCTACCAAACTGGTGGAGGAGATAGCTTTGGCCTGACTCCAAAACTGACCCAATTTCCAAAATTTTTGGTTTTTTCCGCTTTTTGAACCGCTGAAAGCAAAATGTTAAACAAAAAACGCTTTTGAAATACTGTTTGTTAGGCCTTGTTCCGTGAAGCTGACAAACAAAAAAAATAGATCACAACACTGCGATGAAGAATTGAAGGAGTAGGGTACGAACTGCGGTGTCTTTTAAGATAAGTTTTTAAAGCGTAGGTGTCGCGGGTGAAATGGGATAGTATCAGAAATTAACTAGTCAAGTCTCAAAATTACCGAAGGATTGTTTTGGTTAGTTACAAATGTTTTGGAATATCACCTTGCTAGTTTTGAGCGGAACATGACCTTTGGAAGAGGCTCAATTAGCGACATCACACTCC
This sequence comes from Oikopleura vanhoeffeni, assembly GCA_004367855.1. NCBI lineage: Eukaryota > Metazoa > Chordata > Appendicularia > Copelata > Oikopleuridae > Oikopleura > Oikopleura vanhoeffeni. Next base: position 46,668 of record SCLH01000330.1, on the reverse strand, counting down.
CTAAGGGGTGTCGATATATTTTGACAGTTAACGAGTCTATTTTTGAATACACTCAGCAGAGCTAGATATCCCGAAAAAACTTGTGCATCTTGAAACAACTCTTTTCACGGCTGATCCGGCCCAGGCCCTCGGCTTCGCGTTCGTGGTTGAAAACTTTTTTTCGAAGACTCTAATTGGTCAAAAACAAGTGATAACACTCGAACGCGAATCGAGAAGCCTGGGGATTCAATTTTAGATATATATATGGAATTAAAGATCAACTACGTTAATTCAGACTTCTCCAATCATTTGAATGAGAAAATCAAAGATTGAAACGAGAATATTAACTTAATCAGTATCACGTTCAGGCCGAATGTGGCTCATTTTTCGTCGTAATTTCTTCGCACCATTTTTCATAATGTTGAAACTTTTTTATAAGTTACATATTTCAACCTTCGGCTCTTTGGAATTCATTTTTCTAATAATTAAAGATTTGTAAGTTATATTCTGTTGAACATTTTAAGAGACGGCCGATAAGAGGACATTTATGTTTTAATCAAAAATAAGAAATTATGTATATTCATTCAAATTTGAAAAAAAATTACCCTGAAATCGACCGAAGCTCCGAGTAGAATGAGAATTAATTCGCATTAAAATTTGTAGAAAGATGAACCTTGAATTCGGTCAAGAAATATTGTCGAATTTCTAAAGAAATTTTCATATCTCGAGAAATGCTTAAAATTTTTCAGGATTTTAGGACAATTGGGACAATGAATTTGAAAGACGATTTTAATATATTCTTATTTTCAAATATCAGAAAACTTAAAAATTAATCTAATTCTGGTTTGAATTCTGACGCAAAGTTGGGCAGAAATCTATATTTTTAAACCCTATTTCGAAGAAGATTTAAGTTTTCCATATGTATTCATAAGAAAAGTCTCGAAATTATGTGTTAGATTTAAAAAACAAAATGGTTCTTATTCGATAAGCTTTTCAGAATTACAAACAAGTTTTTAAAATATTTCGGAGAAAAATTTCGAAAATTTTCATAACACTTTAAATTTTTTCAGATAAATCTGGCCAAGAAATTTTTATTATATACTTCGCAAATTTCTTTTAAACTATTTTGACTTTTTAAGAAAATGTATGTAGATCAACTCAATTTCAAAATATTCTTTCAAACTTACAGAAAAGTGAATTAAAACGACATTTCTATAATTAAATTAAAAAAACAATTTGTCTATTTAAGAATCTGAATATGTTAAATTTAAAATTTTTTCGAAATATTCACAACTTTTCTGAAATACTTTTGAATTAAAAGTTTTAAAACAATTGTTTAAAAAGTTGATTTTGAAATTTGAGAATTTAATTAGAAGATAGAAACGTAGGATTGAACAATCTCAATAAAATTTGACCATTTCCCAAATTAAAACCATATCCTTGGATAATTTAAAATTTTCTTTAGAAGATTTGTTAGTGTTTTCATAATTTGAACAACATTCTTTAAAATTTGAATAAAAATTTTGAATTTTCAATAATTTTCAAAAACTTTGAAAAGTTTTAAGAAATCTGAAATTTCTGATAGTCTGAAATCATGTTGTTTAAAATAGATAACTCTTTTCAAAATCTGGGACGGTAATCTTCAAAGATCAACTAGATTTTGATTTTTCTTAATTTTTTAAGAACGACACAGAAGATTTTAAATTTTTTAAAATTTATACAGTTTATCTCTGAACATCTCTTAATTTCGAACATTCATTTGAATTTAAAATTGTCATTTGAACAAATGTGTAATTAAAAATTAATTCCGAAATTTAATGAAATAAAAACATTTTATTGTGGAATAATTGAAAATGTTTTTAGCAAATTTTTTCCATTATTAAAAGTTTTGCACCTTTTTTCTGTTGTATTGAACGTACATGATTTAAGTTCTTGTTTTCAAATTTTATAAAACTCCGCTTTCAAAATGTGACTTAAGACCATGAAATCTGTAACCCAGACCGATTTCCGGCAACTAGTGACCATGTCTATACATGATCTGAGCGATATAAGCAAAGCTTTCAATTATCAGACATACCATTATTTCAAATAGACTTAAAATAATATTCAGCCATTTGCTAATACAAATAAAATAACTAAAATGAAAATTTAAACGAGAATTTAAAGGCATCTTTAATATGGATAAGAAAACAGAATAAGTTGCGAAAGTTTACTATTACTCGACTATAAAGTGCAATAATGGGATGCGAAATGTCGTGAACCGTTAATTTATATTATGCAATACCATCATATTAAATCTTCAAATAAATTTCTATCAGTCTGTCTAAAACATAATATCATGAGTTCTCTTCAAAACTGTCTCTTAGTAATAGATGACTCTTATAATTATCTTTGGAATTCTAAATTTCTGTGTTGAAGAAATAAACAGAGAACATTCAATGTAGCGCGAGTCGAAGGTAGGCGGTCTCAGTTGTTATCCATTTTTGTCCAAGTTCTGTACTTCTGAAATGCTCTATTTAAACTCGGAGCCATACTTGTACCATGCAATATGCAAGTCTTAGAATTCGTTACGCCCTTCTTTTAAGGGTTTTCCGCATGATTTGAGTCACTTTTGAAAAAATACTATATAGGTATTAGTAATTATATACAGTAATTTGAAAAAGTAACTCAAAAATTTTCGCGGTATTTGAATCACTATTGTTTTACTTTCACCTTAAATACCTTATTTCCAATTTGAAGGTCACGGATCGCTTTAGGACTTGTGTAATGGGAAAAAAGTCTTAAAAACTTCTAAAAAACCACTTCCACCTTCTTTCAAAAATTCTGATCTAAGCAATTTATTGGAAAAAAACAGTATCTACTTCTTTCGCTAACTATTCCTTAATATACGGTCACGTGATCATTTTCGGGCTATGATGTACAAGGAAAAAATGTCCTTAGAATTTTCTGATCACGATGAAAGCTTAGATTTTGTGATTAAAAAATTTTTGCAAAAAATAATAACTGTTTATACAGTAAATTTTGGAAAAAAAGAACGCAAAACGTCCCATTTGTCTTCAAGTTAATCGAAAAACTTATAACTGATCTTGTCATTAATGTTTAACCACTCGTAAAATGCGATTAATCGGTGAATGGTCCCACTACTTGCGCAAATCGAGTCCTACGAGTTAAGGCCCTCTCATTACGATCAAATCACACTTTGTTCAGTATGTTACGCATTTATTTCAATCAATGTATAAAATCGACGCTAGTTCGATCGATCAGCAAAATTCAATCGGGCCTCCGATGCCGAATCAAATTTTTTTTCCAGCCGGGATCCATTCGTATCAAGCAAGCAAAATTTTGAGGCCCGAAATCCGATCGATCCGAATCGGAATCAATCCGAATCAGCAAAATCTGTCCTCGGATGCCCTTACCTGGTTTCGACTTTGTTTCGAGAAGCTTCCTCTAGCAGGCGCAATGGCGCGGGAGCACAATGAAAATCATGGTTAATTTCATTGAACACAGTATACTGCGCCCTCATCGCGCAATTTCGCATTCTGAATTTTCCTACAACAAATTAATCAAATATATTGGTCCACAATAATATATCGACGAGTATCTGATCGAGGTTCTAAGAGAGAAACGCTAAGTGATGGGGCAGGTGATCCATCTTAGAATATCATCAATTCAAAAGTTTATTTATGAAAAAGTAAAAAAATTATGAATAAATGGCTGATTTTCCAAAATTAAAAGCAGATCAATACACTTTATTATGTTTCTGTAATATTGATTTATAGGTCAATTTCAAGTGAGCGTGTGTGACTATCTTTTTGATTTGGATTAAATAACATTTTCTATAATACTTAAGTTGAAAACTTTTCAATGGGAATAAGTTAAATTGAAATTTCTGAAATTTCACTTTCCAAAAAAGTAATCTGTCCATGATTATCGAAAAAATTTTAACTGTTAACGTGTTTTTGTTGCGACAAAACACTTTCCTAAAACTGGCTTAATCCAAGTTTGTATTTGATTCTGAAGGTTTCTGAAATAATTTGTACAGGTAAGTAAAATACTTCGGCGAAAAATCTCAAAAGAATCAAAACTCCCCGTAATATTCAAACCCCCAATATCCAAAAACAGAAATCGATGTATTATTTTCGGAATCACCGCGAAAATTTCTGTTTATAATGTATTCTGAAGAAACAATATATGTGGCAGATTTGAACATATTCACGGTGATGATAGTTCTGATAAACTAAAGCTTAATGAGCATTTTAGAATATGCTCTAATACTTTTATCAGACAGATATACCCCCTTAAGCTTTCGTTAACAACTATTCAAAGGTAAGAGCCAACAATTGTGGGCTCCTGCGTGCCTTGCGGAAACTTTTTTTTATATCTCACAAGGGTTAGGATAATGGAGAAAAAGTATTTACGGACTTTAAGGTATCCGGTTCCTAATTTATCGCAGTTATGGTATTCGTCACGTAAATGATGCACAAAGTCAAATTGTTCTAAGTTTTGAACGCATAAAACAAACCCAAAGTGACAAAAAAAAAAATTTGGGGCGGAATTATTGTGGATTTTTTTCTAGAATTTTTACTTAGTATTTTTCTATAAAATATGTTCCAAAAATAACGTTGTCGTCGTCACATATTGACATCAACCAAATAAACTTAAATATCGGGTTGACATAGCCACTTTCCTTTAGTAGTTTTCGCGCGTCTTTCTTTAGCCTACTATCAAGAAAATCGAAAAGCACATTTTTTTCGGAAATTTTTTTAGCGTGACCGTTAAAAAATTTCAAATTTTGAGTTTGGCGTCGAACAATTGCAATAGAAACCAAGCTCACTACAAAGTTTTTATTTCTTTGTACTAACTCTGTTTTTGCAAAAATTTGGGGTTTGAATTACCAAGGCCGTCAGATTTATCCAGCCGGTCTCAATCACGTAATAACGTGCGTTTATCCACTCATAATAAGAACTCATTAAAGAAAAATTTAGCACTTGATCGACAAAAGCCGCTCCTCAACCACGTTTTAAATCTAATGTATCCTAGGTATGTTAAAATTTAGGCTTTATTTCAAAAATAAGCCCTGGAGAAGATAGAATTTTTCCGTTTTAACTTAGGCTCTCCTGTTTCGCTTATGTGTTGGGAGTGTATGCATGCAAAAACATTTGACCATGTTTACGCAAGACTGAAGGCTATTTTTCAAACTGGCTAATCCTGACATGACATATCCTGAGGCCGTGTTGCTAATATTTTATCGAGATATGTCAAATTAGGGACCGGATACCTCAATGATTTCTTTTTCAAATATCAGTTTGTAAAGAAAAGGGTCTGGTTTATAAAATGAGGAAGTTATTTTGATTTTGAATGGAGAGTGACCCCTGTTTGAAAGGATGTCGACTTTATTATTTAAGGGGGGAGTAGGCCTCGCCAAAAAAGCGTATTATTAACTCTCCGGCTTGGTAACGCTTTTATGCGTCGGCTTTTCTTGGTACATGTGAGTAAAATTCATTATGAGCAGATGAAGAAGAAATCCGATAGCGGCTAACGAACAAATTTATGAGTCAAATACCTCAGCTTTCGAACTTTTATCTTGAACTGGTCCCAATTTGAACTTCAAATCTCATAAGATTAAATAATATGAAAAAATGTTAGGGGTTGTTACAGGGCAAGTATGCGGAAACATACTAAATGTGTTCTTGTCTAAGCGGACAAAACGTAAAACCATACGCAATTTTTTTTTTGGAAAAAACCTCGAACAACCCAACTGCTAAGCGGACAAAACGGATTTTTTTATGCAAAACATTTAAAAAATTTCTAAGCTTTTATTTTTAAGAAGTTGTTAATACTAGTTTATTCTTCAACGTGCAGTTGTGAGCCGAGTGGTAAAGCCCTGACCGACAGTTATTTGCTTATTGCCCTAGCCCTGCGTTCGATCTCGGAGGGACCGAATGTTCTGTTATATTCACACTCAATACATCCTTAACCCTGGAGGCTCAAGCGATTTGCGGTCCGACTTGACGCGCTCATTACGGGAAAAGTAAAAGTGCTGGCAACTTCATTGTTCTTCTAGCTCGGATAAGGAATAGACTTAAACTTCAATAGTATTGAATTCCATTTTGAACGCCGTTAGTTCGAGCGGCGGTTCCACCTATAATAGAAAGTGAAATTTACGGAAATTGTGCTTCAAACCTACGCAATTTATTGTGGCAAATGGGAGACGATTCAGAACAAACTAAAGAGAAAGGATTAGGAATTTGATTTTCTAAAAAGTGACTGTCCTCGATAAACTCACCTGCAATTTTCTGTCTTCTAATCTACAAGTGTGTTCCGCGAAAAGGAGCCATAACCTACGCGAAGTTGTATCGCAAATCACTGTTTAAAGAATACTAAGAGATTATCTTAGACGCGCAGACTAGCGGGAATTCGAAACAAATCAGCAGTTTCAATAAAAATTTTTTCTAAAAGTGACTCATTTCAGAAGCATACCTGCAATTCTGGTATTTAATCACAGGGTTTGAAAATAGTCCGGAGCCTCCAAGGTTAAAAAGTTTAATTATTCGATATTTAATTAGGAGAACATTGTCGGTAAAGTAAGAGCGATTTAGATAACACAGAATCGTGAGTTTTTACAAATCGAAGCCATGGTGTCATACGTTAGTATAAAATATAAATTAAGCAAATTTTTCGAAACGATTCCACCTGAGAATAACGTAAGAAGTGTATGTAATGAAAATGTTTAAATTTTAACAATATTTTTATAATGGAGCTTGAAAGTTTTGAAGAGGTCAGTTCAGGCTCGTTATGAACAATTTCTCTGCCCCGTTGATTTTGGTGAAATGTTGTAAAACAGAGTTCGTTAGTTTCTCACCTTAATCATGTTAACAAATTACCGACTCAAGTTATGTCGGCTAAGGATGTGGAGCGCAATAATTTGTATCTTTTACACATTTTCAAGCAAGGTTTCTCGAGAAACTGGCTTCAGAAATAATTAATTTTTTTCCACAATACGTAGAACACTCTTAAGAAGTTGCCAGTACTATTCAGAGCATCCTGATACTCAACCTACGCTACAGAAAATGGTTTTTTAGAGGGCGTCTCTAAATACTGAAAACTATGCTCATTCATTCTCAATTTTTCCTTGTTATTGTGCAACTTAACTTCCAGAAATATAAATGCGCATCTTCTGAGCGGTAAAAATTTAAAAAATTGCCTCTAGTGGTCAAAACACCTATTTGGTTAGAACACTTTTCAACGCCTGTTTTTTGACACTAGAGGCAAATTTTTTGAAATTTCTACCGCTCGAAGATGCGCATTATATTTGGAAGTTAAGTTGCAATGAACAAGTAAAGAATGGATGGGAGAAATGAATGAGGAGTAGTTTTCAGTATTTTTTGAGACCCCTCTAAAAACCATTTTCTTAAGCGTAGTTGAAGTATCAGATGCTCTGATAGTACTGGCAACTTCTTAAGAGTTGTACTACGTGTATTTGGAAAAAAATTAATTATTCTAAAGCCAGGTTTCTCAGAAACTTTGCTTGAAAATGTGTAAAAAAGAGCCAAATTGATCGTCCCACATCCTTAAGACCTCTTAAGGGATTTTTTATTAAATTCTATCTTTTTAAAATACAAAACTATCCATTATATGAGGCCCGAGTGACATAAAAAATCTAATTTTCTTTTAACAGAAAGGGCAAAAGTATTTTAAATGTTTACTTGGAGCATCGTGATAGGATATGAAATTTCGGTTGCGAATAGCAAATTCGCTTTATATTTTTAGCTCTTTAATGTGCCCCTAGGGGTCGATTTACCCAAGATGAGCCGAATAGGTCATAAGGTCGGGACAAACCGGGGTAAGACTTTAATTACCGGGTCCGCGGTAGAAGAGTTTGTTTAAAGTTTATAATGTCTTGTGAAAAATGAGACAAAATTATATGCCTGAAGAAAGAAAAACAAAAAAAAACTTCTTAATTTAAGTTTTTGTTGAGGACGTATGTTCTTGTTTTTTCATGATGGGTTCACCAGTGGTCTAACAGCGAACTTTGGCTTCAATTTTAAGCACTCATGCTAGATGGCCCCTAGAAGGGGTTGATTGAGCCGAATTAAGTCTAAGCGGCACAAACCGGATTTTGTCAAGTGTCCGCTTAGACCAAGGAACCACAGTAAGATAGAAATTACGAATTTCTTAAACTTAAGCATGTCCCTCGAAACTGAGTTCTAATTATATATCCTGCTCCTGTGGATAACATCTCTATATCAACATGATTCGATTCTTTGCAATGTTTTTGAATAACTTGGATCGATAAATCTGACCCATATATCTGTGTTAGTACTCTGGTGATAGATCGACTATCCTAGAATGTAAGTCGACTCAAACATTTGACTGCAGTGATCTATCTGCCAGGCTTGAAATAACGAATCGATTCTGTATATTTTTTCAGAGGTGTTCTTGTCAGCTTTTTTATTAAAAAATCTATTTCTTTCGAATTCGGAAATAAAATATCGAGACACTAGTAATGAAAGAGCGAAAACTTATCACAATTATGACATATTAAACGGTTTTCAGACTGACGGGTGCGTTCGCATTGTATTAATCCTGTCAAATATTTGCAAAAATTATCGTTAAAAACATTCTACATTTCCAGCCTTAATGTTTACAGTTTTCGTGTAAATTCAGCTTAAAAAATCATTAAAATACTTGAAATATTTACCCTGCAAATTTTTCAAATCGCAACTTGAAATGCATTTTGAAAAAAATTTAAGGACTCCTAAATGGTCCCTAAACCTATAGGTCCCTAAAGCACTAAAAAGCTACTCCTTCATTCTCCTCATCACTTTTTTCTTGTTTGCGATTTCACACTTGCCAAATAATGAATGCGCATCCCAGCGGTAGCGAAAATTTCAAAAATTTGTCCCTAGTCGGTCAAACAGCGTATTTGGGGAGCCTCACCGCAAAAGCCACTCCTCCTTGAAAATTCATGTAGATTTTTTTTAATTGTGCTCTCAAATTCACCGCAAAGGCTGAATTAGGGTCTAAACGTAGCCCTGTTTCTCGCCCAGGTACTTTTCCATCTCCAAACGTGCTGCGCAGGAACGACTTGTGAATTTCTAGTTTTCTGTTGAAATCTGAACTTTTTTGAAATTTAAAAAAAATTAAAGTTTTTGTAGTATTCGAGTTAAGTGTCCATCGCAAATTTTGAAGGTGACAAATCAATTCTAGACAATAATGGACCTTCCTTCATAATCGTTCAAAATCTACAAAACTTATTTTTTTATGAAAAAAAATCAAAAATTCAGAAACATCCTAAAGCCTTTAAAACACTCAGTGGAAAATTCTTCTACAAAAGGGGCACATCAAAAAGTTTTTTGAGATCTCAATTATCGTCCCCACAACTTCAGGGAGTGAGTTGTCGCTGATTTGCACTGTTATACAGATGAGGTTCTGGCTAAACTAGCTATGGTGAATCCAAAAACTTTTATAACGTAAAGAACATCTTCGCAAATCAATTTCAGACATTCAGTAATCTAAATACAATCAAACCTACCACTCACATAAACGTATAGTAAACTCAGCAATACAACACTAAATAAGGCCTACTCCTCCGTCAGTTTCATTATTTTTATTTTTTTTTTTGTGTCAGGCTCCAAGACATCAAATAACAGAATAATCTAAGAGCGTTTTTTTCGAATTTTTTTTTCGTCGGACAGAAACTTTAAAAGGAGGTTTTCAAACGAAATCGA
>SCLH01000330.1:0-36937 GCA_004367855.1 Oikopleura vanhoeffeni | reverse complement strand
ATTTTTGAAAAACAAGGAAGTTATCCAATGTAACTTATCATTTATGGGAAACCATTTTTTTTTTTTTTTTTTTTGAAAACCAAAGGCATGTTTGAGGTAGGAACAAACTCTTTTTGGTGTTGGTAATTTGCTTCAAAACTCTTCTTAAAAGTTTTGTTGATTTCGGCTGCCCTATAATAATCCCTGAACTGTACTTTAGAAATAAACTTCAAAAAATTTTCAAAATTATCGGTGAAAACAAACTTTTCAAATTTTGACAAAAAATTACCTGTAAGGAAACCCATAATCCTAGTAATGGAAACCCATAAAGCATTTATGGAAACCATTTTTCGCGAAAGTGGTTTCCATAAATGGTAAGTTAGTGTAGTATTTCGTCTTTTATGATTTAAATTCGAACACACCGTATCCAGAAAACTTGGTCAAATTACTAATTTACTTTTCTTTTATTGCTAACGTTTTCGATAGCTGAATTCTAAGGGTTTCGTTCTTGGTACAACAGGGTGTGCGGCGTTATATATGAACGCGTATAGGTGAAACCACGCGAAATACCTACCGCCACCTACGCCAAAACCTACGCTATGTTGGCTAAAAAAACTTGCACCTATTACGCCGCACTCTGCTGTTAATAGGTATAATTCTTTACCATTCCGCTTGAAAATTTTCTGAGCAATATTATTGTGATTAATTGTTTTGCACGGTGCGTTGCCTAAATATGACACCAAATAAGCAATTCCAGAAATTACTCAAATGAGGTCATTACGTTCGCAAGGAGTTTAACATCACATATGAAGGGAAATTCCATAAGCCTTTCGAATATATGAGAATTTTGCTTTTTATTTATGAAATATGACCCCAATATCTAACAAAATTGGTTTCAAAGATTTTTTTTAATTATAGCCGATCGGGAAAAACCATTTCCAGCGAAAAATATCCCGTATACGCTTGAGAAACAGAAAAAAAAACAGCCTTATATGAAATTTATCTTTCTTGAATATTGGTGAGTTACCCTAACTGTCAAAATAAATTGAATGAACTTGCCAGAATCAACTGCGAATCTGCCTGCCTCCTGGGGGTTATTTTGGGGTCAGCACTTCTAATGCAATTTCAAGATCATACATTTCTCGATGTTTAATAAATGCGTTATCATATTTTTCAACAAATCGATAAATAGGGCTGGGTTGATCCGCTCTGGAGAAGTGGTAGAAGTTTCATGCTTGTAATAATACCCGAATCGATAAAGTTTCGCAGCTCATTGACGGCTTTACCGCATTCATTAACTGAACCGTACCGGGGCCATTGACCTAGTTTAGGGTTTTCGGAGGCAAAACGATACTCATATGGAGGGACCCTAGAACATTTTGAAAGATAAAAAACGGGGGGTTTTTCAATCATTTCTAGCACGTTTTTATCAAAAGAAATGCAGTTAATTTTAGATTTTTAAATGACTCATTCCAATAAGTTTCTAGAAACCTCAAATTGACCACAAATTATATTCAGACAAAATCGAACCCCCATTTGTTCGAATCAGAGAGATTTTCATTTTTTTTTTTCTAAACTCTATAACAAATTCGATGTTAAGGGAACATGGTCCGATTGCGGAACCAACATTCTTTTAATATTTTTTGGTTATTTCAACTATGCAAGAACTAAATTCATATGCTTCGATTTTAAAAACCCGAAAATTAACCGGTAATTTCTTTCTTTAAAGTTTTTAATTTGATCAAATAAAATCTGCGCTATTTGCAAAACGTAAAAGTTTTTTACTGTATAATACAGTTTACTGTGATGACTGTATTACTGTAATTTACAAGTATGTGATTTACAAACAAATTGTATACAAATTGTTTTCAACATTTTATCAAATTTTCATAAAAATGTTGAGTTGGTTTTTTCAAATTTTTTGGACCATAATATCAATCAATTTTTTCGATATTGATTTTTTTTTATTTTTATAATTTGAATTAAATTTCATCTAGTTTCAAGCCCTATTAATATGAACCTTTAGCATTTCTACAAGAATTTTCTACCGAGTAAAAATTTTGTTTCCTTTCCGCCAAAAAAATCCTAAGTATTATTTTAAAATTTTACTAGGTGGCGGCAAAATTTTATCTTAATATTAGGCGGGTTTGACTTTATTGCCTTGGCAGGTTTATTGCACTGTTTTGCCTATAAACAATTATTCATGTCAAACAAGAATTTCATGGAAACGGGTTTCTACCTTGATTAAAACAATGGGTAATTTCAGCCAACATTTGATTTGATCTTTAATAAAAAAATCTTTCATTTCGATCTGAATTGGTTCTGGAATTCTCCACGATGCAATCATATTTCGTTATAATCGTATTTGAAAGATAAAATATTTTTATCGATAACTTCAGAATCAGCCATATTTTTGGTAAACATTTGTAGAACCTGTTTCTGGGGTTACTATTTTTGTCTAAATTGGTTCTATAGTAGTGAATTTTAAATTTTTTTGAAGAAATCTGGTGGGCGTTGAAAAACTTTAAAATGTAACAATTCACACTGATAGTGAAATTTAATTTAAATTTTTTAAGTAAGTTAGTTCTTATTTGATTTGAATTTTGAGTTTTTCACAAACTTATTTTTTTAAATAGCCTTTTTAAAAACTTTTATAATAAACCATTATGCCAACATTTAGCTTTAGAGATATTCAGTCCATGGACACACGAAACGCCGACCAATAAGAAGTGAGATTAAACCAAATATCATTCACAAAATTATGGAAAGCCAGCAATCATTTATGCGTTATGATCAAGTCAGCTGGAACTGCAATTCCTATCTTCAAATCTACAAACTGTATTCTATAGTTTATGATAACATTTTCGATTTAGTTCATCTTCAACCCATTGTTAAAAAAAGAAGGAAAAAGGTTTTCGGCACACAAATTTTCGAATTACAATCTGAATTGATTGTATTGTAAGTTTTTTAAACACCACACATTTTTCAATGATAGAAATTATTTAGAACAAAAAATGGTAAACTCCCTGTTTATTATTCAATTATTTTCATATGGAGGATGATTACTTGAATTTCAAGCTGAATCGGTAAAACTTTTATCAGTTGAGGTATCGTATAAAACTTGGTAGAGAATTCTATCAGAAACTAGGGGTCGTTCTTCCCAAAATGTTGATAGCTAACTTCTTCTTCTGTAAAGTCACATTGGGAATCTGTCGACATTTAACTCTCCAGGCAGTTTGTTGTGGTGGTGCGAAAATAGCACGCGGACTTCCGCAATTTATGACCATTTTCAAAATTTGAGTTGTAAAATGTTCAGTAGGCGAAATAAATACCACTTCGACCAATTTTAACCTGGACGGGGGAATTTTGACCACGTCCCGGCTTGGGGCACGGTCTCTGGAAGATTTAGCTGCGCAATGGTTTTAAGGCAAATAAGCCTTGAAAATAGGGATCGGCACATGAAGAATAAAATCGTAAATCGGTTTTCAAAATGATTCGATCCGATTAAAAACGAGTTTATTTTTAACTGTATTGTGCCTTTTCCCAACCAAAGTGACTTCTTAATAATAGATAGGGGTGGTTCCAATTGTTCACATTTCAGCTGTAAGAAACAAGTCCTCCGCTGTTTGTTCTTAAATAGGGTGTAAAAAACAATGGCATAATAATTTTTCTGGAATCGGACCTTCTTCCTTTTTCAAAAACTTTTTGAGATTAAGAGTTTTTTATTTGTAAGTTTCTGAAAAAATCAAAAAAAAGGTCCAATTCAGGCAATTTTCGCCTCAATATGTGTTGGGTGATTTTGAAATCTCTAAGAACTCATCGCGATGAGGTCGTTTTCCAAAAGTCGAAAAATGTGAACGGTTTGAACAAACCCTTTTAACTATAGGAGGTCACTTTGGTTGAAGAAAAGGATATCGAAATCTCTATCGATCGTTTAAAAACATTTTGTTTCAAGAGTATCGGTATAATTAAATTTTCAAATCGAATTCGCAAATCACATGGACATATTTTCAAATTTTAAGTCGAAACGATCCGATTGATACAAATGTGTCAATCCCAGCCTAAAACCTGTGCATGACCATTTTGGGGTTAATCAGATCCCCGTTGTGAATTTTATTGCTTGCGCTTCCGAGTTTGAAAGTGCAAAGTCTTTCGTAGTGTGTAAATCTAGCTAAAAGAATTTATTAAGGCTTTGTAAGGTGTTAACACTTTTCATTGAGCTATTTCACTTATCACTTATTGAAATGTTTTTTGAAATAAAATCTGATCGAAAATTCAAAAATCCAGATACTTTTTTTGCAATATGTGTAAAATTTTCTCTGTTTCGGATTTTCTCTGTCTCGATTAAACGATAATAATTTGAAAATAGGTTACAAAAATAGCGCAAAAATTAATAATACACTTATTTAAATACATGATACTCAATTGACGTATTATCTGATAAAGTTATATATCATCAAACTTTATCAGATAATACACAGTTAAAAACAAAATTTGGTCATTGCAAATCATCATAATGGTTCATTTCAGCTTGAACATTTGAAATCTTTTTAATTTTTTAACTCGTAGACTACAGAGGTACCCAGACTCGATTTCTGCCCTCCAGACCATTCTTATAAATCGAGCCATATAAGCAAAGTTTCTTATTAACATAATTTTTTGATTATTCTTCAATAATACAATTCAGCCCAATTTGCTATACAATTAACAAAAAATTTAACGAGTGAAAGGCATTGAATTTTGGATGAGAAAAATGATTAAGTGTTCGTAAGTGCGATTTAATGGTTGTAATGGCACAAGTTGGCAATAATCGGGAGTCATCGACTTTAACGTTGACCTTTTTTATATTATTGCTCTAATGGAAAATCTCATTTTAAAATTTTGCTGTACCTGAGCTTAAAATTGGTTCCCAGTGATTCATAGGTGGACCTATCATTTATTTTGGACCAATTTTTTTTGGCACTTATTTGGCACTTGACCACATTTTGAAAAATCTCTCCCACTGAAAACACATTTATGTCAATATTTAAAATGCTTTTTTTATAGTAATATCACTTTAAGAGGCCTATGTTCGAACAAATTGGAATCAGTCTGGTATAGGTTTGATGTGAAGTTTGATTTTTAAAGTTTGACTTTAAAAGATTCAACATTTTAAAGTTAAACTATTAAAACTCGTTTTTTTAAAAACGGATTAATCGATTTTTGTTTAAAATTATTTCCCAAGTTCATTGTCGTTTTTTGCTGATTTAAATGGCTTATGCAAATTAGCATAATTTCTGATTATTTTTTGTCTGTTACTTGAAATCTTTTTTTTAATTTTAATAGCTCTTTCACCTTTTGTCTAGAAAATGGCCTGGAATTGAACTTCTGATTTAAATATTTTTATGGTGCGTACCTTTCAACTTTTTAGTATTTGTGTAAATTAACTATTTTTATAGCTCCGTATAATGAAGCCGGTTTTGAACTGCTTTTATCATTAAATCGAAAGTACTCTTACCGAATTAACAATCGAATTTACGAATCGATTAACTACTGCATGATTATCGGGACTTTAACGTATCCTTTTAAGGTGATTTTAAAAAAATTACAAAAATTTTTACCAGCTTACAACTTATAAAATGAGCCTTCTTTATTAATTTCAGGCGTTAAATTTTCCCGCGATCTATGTCCCTTTTTTGTTGAAACTCTATTCTTGATTGAATATCACTTTTTTTTAACTCTGTGAAGACGAGAGTCTAAGCTTATCAAAAAACTATATTTAAAAATCATTCGAAATTGATCTGATTTTTATAACTGTTTGTTTGAAACATCTTAATTGGTTTTAAAAAGCGCTCACTTCACTTTTCAAAACGAAAATTAAAATACTTACATGTATTTTTTTCAAATTTATTAGCAAAAAGTACGGTAGATCAATATCATAACCAACTGATACCTGAAGAATTTTCAAAAGGGGTTTTTCATGAAATTTTAAATTGAAGCTTTATATGAAATGAATCCCAAATAAAACAGTTAAAGATTAAATTGATACAGTTTATGACGCATACATTATGACAAATCTCGTTACTGTCTTCTTTGCTTTCAGTACAATTTTATAAAACCCCCTCCAAATTCTCCGGGTCTGTTTGTTATTTATAATATAAGGTATGGAATTTTTTCGCTCGCGAATTATAAAAAACAACCCTAGTGCAAGACTGGGCAAAATCTGTAATTTAATTGTTCACCATTCATACAATCATAAATGATACCTTTAATAGAAAGGTCGGTCATGGGTCCTTATGCCAAACATTTTTTTCTTTTGAACCAAAGGTTAGTACCATGTTGAGTATCTAATTAGCCCGTACAATATCAGAATAACCCACCCTGAAAAGTTCAAATAATTTTTATTACTTATTTTGGACCAAATGCATTCCGGAAAAATTTACCGGGTCTTATATAAATCTTAATTCTTGTCAAAATTAAGTAAGCCCTCGTAAGTACTTTCGACAAAAAAATGATTGATGAAACCTTAAAGCTCATGGGGAAACAAAAATTGTAAACAAAAAAATTGGTAACCAAAAGGTTAATTTTTCAAAATGAAAAAAACATATTTTTCGGTGCATTTATCTCGATCCATTCAATTGAAATTCTTATTGTATAATTTAATGTATTCATAGAGCGGGCTTTTCAAACAGTTGAATAGCTCAGTTTGTAAGCTTTAGTTTAATAACATAAGCGTAAAGTTCTAGGTCTTACGTATTTTCTAAGGTAAACTATGGCGCTGTTTTTCGCATTGTGTTAATAACGTTTGTCGAAGATTTTTAAAATCTTTTTCAAAATCTAGTCTGCCATAAAAATGCTATTATTTCGTTTGAAAAATTTCGAAAATATTTTTTAAAAATTCCAATATCATTTTGTTTAGTGTTGACTTGAAATTTGCAAAAAAAACCTTTATTCTTTGAAAATAAAAAATTAGATAGAAACGTCACTTGATTAATGTGATCGATATATCATAGTCCATTATTATCCCCGGGTAACACTAAAAACTTATTCCCTATTTCTTTGAACCCCTAGACTATTTGGTTTTGATATCCCCCAGAGGCATGAGAGCCACTTTTTTGCTTGACTTTGAGTTCATATTTATGGGGAAAAGTTAAGTGTTAGGGGATTATTGTTGTGAAAATCATTTGAGATAAAGGAGAGACTTCAAATTTTTATTAATTATATCAAGACAAATAAATATTAATCATTTCATTTCCGCCTCTGATTAAAAAGTGAAAGTTAAACTGTTTTCCACAGGAAACCATACGATTTAATAATGAAATGCTTGTAAAATAAAAATTAAGTGAAACCTTATGTTCCTTAACCTGGTCTCCGATTCAAAATACTCTTATCGGGTTTCGTCTATGAAACGATTAATTCTCACCTCTGAAATGATGAAATTAGTGTGTTAAACAATATGTCTGCCCTTATATTTCCGCCCGCTTTCTCATTCATGAGCAATTTTTTCTTGTTTTAAAAAAACAAAAAGAAATAAAAAAGTTTCTACATGTAAGTAGAAACATTATTATTTTTTCAAAGATGGTTCAAGAGGAATTCCTAAAAAACTGAGTATTTAGACCTTGTTGTTTTAAAATAAATTGTGAGATTAAAACTGATAAAGAAAATGTGAGAGAAATTCAACAAAAAAGTTAGGGTGAAATATTTATTTCCGAACGACTAATTCAAAAAAATTTCTATCATTTTTCAGAAAATTAATTGCTTTACTCTTGGGGCGATTTGAACCTTGAAACTTCAAGTTCGATTATTATGTCTTTTCCAGGTCCTTTCAAAAAAATGAAAGCCACTTTTATGGCTCGATGAGTTCTAGGGGTTAACAGGCACTAAGTTTGAGTTTTACCCGGGGATAATTAATGGATATAGATATATATATCGATATACTAATACGGTTTCAATTTAACATTTAATTATTGCTCTGAAAATGAAAAAAATTGGCTGAAATTTTTACCGGAACTGTTTTTTTGCAGTCATAATATGGGATAAACAAAACCCAAAAATCTGTAACAGGGAGTCCAAGTATCTCCGGCCCAATATTGCCGAATTTCGCCATATGTCTTCGAAATTTTTTGGCAAAAATTCCCGTTGTATAGGCCCCCAGTACAAAAGAGGTACCCAATATTGCCGAATTTGCCAATATATCCGAAATTTTTAGGCAAAAAACTTTCGGCAATATTGGGCCCCCTTCCGTGTCATTGATTTGCTTAAAAAAAGATGTGGGCCTATCGAGTTTGAACCCACAAAAAATCATTTTATGTTTTTTATCGGCAAACTGAATGTCAAAGAAAATTTCTCAATCAGCTTTTTTTAGTTTCCAGATTGATGTGCGAAAACGGTTTAGATTAACATTCAATAAGAGTTTCAAATTTTTTATAACTGTCGCCTACCAGAAATTAAAATTTAACGAGTATCGCTTAAAAAACCTAAATGATTCGGATACGTAAGTTTTAATCATTATTCAAGCTTTCAAAGCCCCTTATGTTTCAGGGCTCCGATCAAACAAACTAATAAAACAAAGTTCATAAGATAAGACAAAATGATAGCCAAATGCACATAATTACTAATTTAACGACATTAGATTCAACTAATGAAATCGTTTTTTCATTCATCACAGATCTCCGGTCCTGAGTTAACGTTGGCCATGAAATTGTTTACTTATTTCAAACAAAAAACACTATTTTCAGAGTGAAGCTTTATTTGAAGGATTTTTAACATATTCGATCAATATAATAAGTTTAATCAATTTTTAATCCGGAGATATTAAATTTTTTTTGAAGGCGATATTATGTTTATTAACGATTAAAAGTGAGGTGATTAATTACAGGAAATTGTTCTGAAAAACTCATATTTCTAACTTTTTGTAGATCAGAGTATTATTGTTAGATCGGTTGTCATTTCCCGAATATTTTTTTCCTTTATCGAGCCGAAGAATTTGAAGGGAGTTTTTTGGAATTCAATTGAAACAATTCGCATTTTCCTTAGACATTTGATTAAGACCTTTCTGAAAGAACTGGAGGGAAAACCACCAGCAATTTAAAAAATAAGGCATTTTGGTTAAAAAACATCAAAAAATGAGCGAATTTTGCAGTGAATTTTTAAGATTCAAGTTTAAACTAGATTTAAAGTGTGCTCGTTTCATTGCTCAATTATTCAATTTTTTTCTCGTCCGAAAATTTGTCAAATTGTTAATTTGAAGATTTCTGAACAAAACATTTTTAATTTTTTCTATCATTTTACAATTGCTCCTGATTCTCTCAGACGGACCCTATTATTTGATTTTCTTTAATGAGGAAAAATTCAAGTTAGTTGAAGTCATCAATTGTACTTTCAAAAAATTATGATGATACAGGCGTAATTTGAATTATTTAATCGCGGTGTTTTCTTGTTAAAAAATGAGAACAGAGTGTTTGGTGGTTGTTTAGTGTTTAGATACCATTTACCGAAATTAGTTCAGCGATGGTATGTAGTCCATAATGTGACCGCTTTATTTATTCAGTCTATACCTAAGCAAGTTTACGTACTTATTTGACGTTAAAATGTATTTGTATTTTAATTTTCATTTTAAACATCCTTAAAATGTATAAGTGTCAAAAATGTGACATTTCCGCTCCAACAACTCCGAGCCACAAAAGCAAAAACATTGTCTGGTACCAAATTACTTAAATGTTTATTCAAACCGTTTTAATAAACATTAAAAACGGCTTGCAAAGAAAATATTTGGCGTGGAAATGCAGCAAGAAAGTTTGTAAAAATATAAGCGGGAATTGAATTAAAGATAGGACTCCTAATGGAAAGTTTTACATATCACTTCAGTAAACCGGAATAATTTTTTTGCGGTCTTTAAATTTAAAAGCCAAACCAAATTGACAAGAGTGTCAAATGGTTTTTTTACAAACCATATTTTTGGATCCCGTTATTTTCGATCAAAAAAAAGGTAGGCGATCGGCAAATAAGCAGCTTTTCAAGCCGAGTAAATAGTAAGGTTTCATTAAAAAACTCCCCTGCATAAAACGTCCACAAGATAGAATTGTTAAATTCCAATATAATTTTTAAAAACGGTATAGGCCTGAGATAATACGTAAAACAGATTGCAGAAAATTCATCACATTGATAATGCATAGCTTAAATTACTGTTTCGTAAACAGTATGTTAAATACTGTATGTTACATACTGTTCTGTATGATTTTTTTTCTCGCGAATTGGGACATTTGCCCGCGGATGAAATTGCCAAAAATTTTATGCGCCTAATTAGTATTCGTTATTGCCGGGAACCTCATTTTACAGCATTTGCTATTTTTCGCAAGAAAATAAAGAACATACTTCTTAAGTATTGATTATACTGTACATCATGATATGACTATTTATATCATTCGAAAAGTGATATATTTTGAACTATGAGCTTGAATTAACAAAAAGTGCAAAAATCCATCGAAATACTTGCGAAAAACAGTTGGCATGCAAACAAAAACAGAAAAGGGGCTAATTCGATAGACTATTCATAGAACGGTAATCCAGCTGGATCTTTACAATTTTACCGGCTCCGAATTATGAACGGTGATTTTCGCACATTAAATTTATAAATAAGTAAATATGTCCGTCAAGGCCAAAAAATGACGACTGCAAGGTCAATTCATTCTATTGTCTAATAGAGGATTATTACCCATCCGTTTGAATTTTATGCTCCATAAATTTGTTTTACTTACTATATTATTATCGGCATTTTTCTTTGAAGTTGGAAAATAATTTGAGTGGTAGGTTTACATCATAAAATCACAATTTTTAATTTAAATGCGCGAGTCCAAATTTTTGGACACTTTTTAATAAGTAATAAATTGGGCATAACATCATTCAGGAAGCGATTTTAGTTTCTAGGGGTCTAGTGCAAATAGTTACAATTATTAGGAATATTCTAATAGAAAATAGTATTGGACGTTTCGACTGCATTTTCAAAAAAGTTAATTAGGAACTTCGAAAAAAAAATCTCTGATTTTAAAAAAAAGGATCAGTACTGAATTATGACTAAAAAATTTAAGTTTTTTTTAATTTTTTACTTAAAAAACTCTGGAAGGTAGGAGTTTGTGTGGCTAAAAAAAAACGTCATTCTAGAGCCGGCACGCCAATATTTCCAAAAATGTTAACCGTGAGTTTTTCACGGAAGACCTCTGCGTTTTACTCTAAAAGTGAAAGTCGTTCGATTATTGGTAATCATGATATACTTTGAAAAAACTTTGAATTCTTACAGGTATTAAAATTGCATGAAAATTTTCCCTGTCAACAGCGAAATTTTATTAAAAATCACGTGACCTAGAGTTTATGGGGTCCAATTTTGAGACGGAATTTTTCTGTATTATTTAATTTGCGTTATTTATTCAATTTTTTATATGGTTGACGTTTGCCAATTTCATGTTTTCATACGCTTTTTTACGAAAAAAATCTTAAAAGCAAAATCAGGAAAGTTCGAAAAATTTTTGACGAATTTTATCTAGAAAATGAGCTATCTGACTCAATTTCCTTTTTTTTGCTGGTATTAAATACCCGCGTATTGTGTTACACCCGTTTAATTCATTTATCCCAACAAACGGAGAAGAATGTTTTGTTCTTTGTATAACTCGTTTCACTGTTGTTATTCTATTCAAAATACATTTTATTTTCTAGTTGACCACCTCCAAAAAACTTCAATTTGACTTATTTTTATCAAAACGGGGTAATTATATTTACTTTTCACACACTTTCCTTCAACTCCTTAGATTTTCTTTTTTACAGCTCTCTTTCAGTTTTCTCTGCAGTTTAAAAAGATGTAAAATTTTTAATAAACTAAATAATCTACCATCACTAGTCACTGTGGTGGATAGATATATGAAGGTCAGGAAAGTTTTTAGTTATTAAATTTTGCTCTGGCAGGAGGCGCCTCCTCTGAACCCGCTTAAGATGCCACCTGGATAGGCGGAATACTTTTTTTTTCTTAATTTTTTTTTATTGTTTTTTAACTAAAGTAGCGCACGTTTTACAGAGGGAAACAATGGTAAAATCGTCTCCTTTTTTGAACCAAAGAACAATGAACTATATTGTTTTGAGAGTGCGATTGTGCACCCGGTAGAAAGGAGCTTGCCACAAAGTACTTTATCTAATTTTAAAAAAAAATTTTAGATTTTTTAGCTAACCGTTTCCATAATTCATTTTCAAGCTAATTATAACATTTGTAAGTACAGAAATCTACGGTGCATAATTCTTGAATTCTGATGATATCAATTTTTGTTGGGGCGGTACTAAAATGGCAATCTACTGCTCTTTTTAAAAATTTACTGGCATTGATTTGCCAGAACCTTTTTTTCTGGTAGTCGAACTAAGATTGGTCGACCTCACCAGGCGAACATCAGGAAATTTGAAAAAACATTGATCAAAATTTATTAATTTTCAAGCGCTATTTTCAGCCAAATTTTACATACCTAATGGGCCTTTTGCAGTTCGATTAGAAAGTTGAACATGATATTGCAATCTGAAAGTTAGGATGAAGTTCGGCCGCTGAACCTTGTCACGCCTTCGAGAAAACTCAGATAATTGAACCATTTATTTTATCGCCTAAACATTCAAAGAAATAAAATTTGAAAAACAGTAGTTTAGTAAGTTCGAGGTTTTATCGTTTTCACCCAAATTAAATTTTTAAAGGGTTTTCGTATTTAATAGTTTGTTTCGACTCCAAGAAAAAAAAATTTTACTTGTTTTAGAATAATTTAAAAAAAATATTATTGTATCAACTCGGAAATCTTCAAGATGCCGAAAATTCCACTCTATTACAGTCTGTGGGGCTATCATATGTAGTCTCTTTTATGTTATCCCGGTTCATAATGGTGAAAAACATTGTGGTGTGTGGGTTCACGTCACTGGGACCAGCTGGCTGTGAGAATCGATTTAACTATTTTTATTCTCGTTAATTAAACTGGCAGAATGCTTTTAATTGTTTGCAAGAACTCATACATAGAACATGTGACCTTTTTCAATGTATATCGGGTAGTAGGCGATTTTCATCGTCATCGGGAGTATTTTCATAATATCGGGGGTATTTTCATTCGTATCGGGTAGTATTATCGGATAGTATGCGATTTTTGATAATAAATACGAAATTTGTATTTCTGGTGAAAAAAATTCTACACACTTACTAAGATTTTTGTCCTATTGGCTATAAAATAAAAATGCTTCAATCGCGCCACCCTAATCGTGAATTCGAATTCTAAAGCAATCAGCCAAATTTAGTCCAAAAATTACAACTTCCGGGTTTCGTATAATCAGGTTTAGAACTTGGTCACCATTATTGATAAGAAAAAGTTCCATAATTAACATTTGTCGATAAAATTTGATTAAAGTTTCTAATTTGAACAACCTGGACAAAAATTCTTGGAATAAACCGCTTACTTCGCGTCGATGTGATCAAATTTTAAAAAGGACATGATGAAATGCAAAGAACTGGTAATTATAAATGGAGTATTAAATTTATTTACTGCAGAACAAAATAAATTATTACTTGTAAAACGCAAGAAACCCGATTGATTGATGATAAATTGTTTCATTATGACAATTTTTATTAACCTTAGCAGAAAGCTACAGATCCGATTTTTGAGAAATAAAATCAAGATATACTCTTAATTTTTATTAATATAAATAAAACAAATATCACAAAAATTTTTCCTTCCAAAAGATAAGCCCCTCAACCACATTTATGGAAAGGTATACTATTGATCAGTTTCCCAGAAACCGAATTAACCGGTGCCTTGGCCTGATTGATCGGTCAGCCGGTTAGTAACTGAAGACCGAAAAAAAATTCGATCTGTATTAACTATTGAACCTGGAATACATTTGGAATTTCTTTGAATCGATGTACCGTTTCTCAAAAACATACAAAAGCATTTGGACTTTGTCTTCACTGATCAAAACGTTATCTCTCGCCTATAAATTAAATAATTTTCAATTGATTTGGACATAAATTTTAACAACTTGTGAATTTGGCATTTTGAGGCGCATTGAGCCGGAAAAAATTTGTCCGGATAACATAAGAAATGCGTTTGAAAATTATATTGAAATCAACGCTAAAATAAGCGGTATTGATTGGGTCCTTTTAAATTGGCAAATTCGATTTTTGGACAGTTTTTGATTTTTAACAATTTTTTGGGACAGATTGGAACAAATATTAATTCTTTATAAAAAATATTCCATGTGAAAAAACTTCAAAAAAACTTATTCTTCTTATTTTTGACCTTCCAATTTTTTCACTAAATAGTAAATTACTGTTAGTTCCTAAAAGATTTTACATTTAATTCAAAATCACTAAAGCCTATTCTAGAAATAAGGAAACTTTTTTGGAAATCAAAGGTACACGAAATAATACTTGTGGCACGTGAAATTTCAGGATTTTCGCTCACAAGACGATCAAAACCGATTAAACTATAAAGAAGATTTCGCCCACTTATTCTTTAAATTGCTTTTCTACAATACAGATTTTCACAGTTTTTAAATCCTTTGTGACTAAGGTCTTTTTATGAGTTCATTAACAAGTGCTGTGTATTTTTCTGTGATTTTTGCGTAGTTATCTGGCAATTTCCAACGGTAATAAAAAATCAGTTTCATTTTAGTAGTAAAAGGTCGTCCGATATCCGTTTGCAATTATCATGTTGGCACAATCTGAAACGGACTCTTTTTTTATCTTCAAATGAATAAATGGTAGTTTTCTAAAAAAAACTTTTCATTATTCTAATTCATGTAATTCGAATACAACTGTATTTTTTATTACTTTTTAACATCATTGGATAATTTTCGAAGTATGTAAAAACTAATGGAACTTAGACTGTATGAATCATACAGTTATGATACGACTGTCAAGGAATTTTCCTAAAATTAGGAAGATGGGAGTTCGAAACACGTTGAAAATAGAAAAGTATTTTTTTAGTATTATTTGAAAAATCAAATTAAGTGTCGATCTCTGTTTTTTAGAAAGCTTTGGCCTTCTCATGATAGTTACCTTTTTTAAAAGTTCAGGAGGTAATTTTGTAAGCGCAAGGCAGGATCGGCATAATTGTTTATCGTATCGTTATTTTGGATCGTATCGTAATTTTCGGATCTATCGTTCATATATTCTGCAAAAGTGTTAAGAACGGCTGTGAATCGTTTAAACTTCCCTAAAAAGCAAATTGTGAATTTCTTACAAATTCAGCAAACAATTAAAGAAATAAAAATACTTGGAGCTACGTGTTATATTAATTAGTTTTCTTTAAGGGGTGTGCTTAAAAAAGGACCAGATACATCCTTACACTTCATTGAAACCACGGCTTTTCTACCACTTTCCACATTTCTTGATGAAAACACTTTTGCTTCGCCTGTATTATTTTCTCCAAATATTTTTGCACTTTCAATCTTCCATTAAGTTTACAATATCGAAAAAAAAAATAGACTTGAAAGTTGGTCCTTACTGATTTTGATCAACATAAGATCAGGCTTCCAGAAGGGAATAGGGATTAGAAGGGATGACCAAGGGAAAGGGATGCGAAATTCAGAGCCATTAGAGAGGGATAGGGATGGAAAGTCCATCCCCCTTTTATCCCGTTTTATCCCCATCCCCTTTTATCCGTTTATATCCCTTTTCCGTCCTTATCCCGTTCTGCCCTAATCCCCCTTTTTATCCCTTTTCTATCCCTATCCCCTTTTTGCATAATCATAAATATAAACACTTATTCAGAAGTTTTACTGTATATGTTTAAGGATACAATTTAGTCCAAAAAAAATTTGGCGGTATTTTCGATGATCATCGACTTCCGGTTTAACGGAGCGGAGTGGAGTGTTAAATTGTGTTTAATTAACTATAGTATTATATATAGCTAATAATTAAAAAATAATAAATTAAAAATTGTGTTTAATTAACTATAGTTACTATAGTATATACTAGGGGCGTATAATTGAGGGTGAAATTTAAGTCAAAAAAATTTGGCGGATTTTCGATGAATGATGACTTTCGGTTGACCGGAAGTCGAGTAAAATTACGTTTAATTAATTATAATAATACAAAAAAAGTATATTTGAGGGTTAAAATTTCGGTCAAAAAAAATCTGGTCGTATTTTTGATAAATGATGACTTCCGGTTTTAACCGAAAGTCGAGTTGAAAGTGTGTTTATTTAATTATAGATACAAGAGGGTAGATATTGGAAAATTGAAATTGTTCACAAAAATTTTGCGGTATTTTCGATGAATTATGACTTCCGGTTTAACCGGAAAGTCGAGTGAAAAGTGTGTTTAATGAATTATATATTTACAAGATGGTTAATATAATATATCGAATATTTGAGTGTGAAATTTTTGTAAAAAAAAATGCGCAGTATTTCGATATATATGACTACCGGTTAACCCGGAAGTTGAGTAAAAGTGTTTAATTAATTTATATAACAAGACGGTTGAATTTGAGGGTGGAATTTTGTCAAAAAAAATTTGGCGGTATTTTCGATATATGATGGACTTCCGGTTTACCGGAAGTCGAGTAAAAAGTGTGTTTATTTAATCATAAATTACAAAGAGGAGTATTATTTGAGAGTGAAATTTTGTCAAAAAAAATTTTGGCGGTATTTTGATGAATGATGACTTTCCGGTGACTAGAAGTTGGTGAAAATTGTGTTTAATTTATTATATTAATGACAACAGGGTATGTTGAAGAGTAAAATGTTGTCAAAAAAAAAATTAAAACCTCTCTAAGCGGACAAAAATAAATTTACCTGGGTTTTGTCCGCCTTAGACTTATTCAGCTCTAAAGCACCCCTTAGAAGGCACTAAAGAGCTTAAATTTTAAGCGGAAATTCGCTATAGACAACGGCAATTCGAATCGATCACGATGCCTAAGTAAACACTAAAAATACTTTCCTTATTCTTTGAAAGAAAGGAGATTTTTATGTTCACTCGGGCATCATAATGGATATTTTTGTTATTTTTAAAACTTACGACTTAAATAATCTCTTTAAGCCGACATAATTGAGTCGAATTTGAACATGGATTCACGGGCCTCGGTGTGCATTCTTGACAGATACGGATATGGCTCTTGATGAAACACTTTTAACTGGTTTATATATCTCTTTAAGTAAAGAATATATAAACTCAGTTAAAAATGTTTCATTACAGTTGTATAATTTAGAACTTCGATAGCAAAACGCGCGTTTTTTAAGGTGTTTTTTTTCAAAAAGGACGATTTATAAAGTAAAAATAATAATCTGAAGAATTTCAGATTATAAAAGTAAGCTGAAGAGTGGCCAACTTGTATAAAGAAAATTTTGAGATGGCCAAAAAAATGTTCCCATCACAAACAAAAACAAATTGAAAAAGTGCAAATCTTGTCAAAATGCAGCGAGGCCCGTTAAGGGGGTTGTGGGTGTAAAGAATGCATGAAGTGGAAACAAAATAGTTTATATATTTTTTAGAACTCGTCAATACAATAATTTTTAAAGTGATGAAATAGCCGTGGTAGTATGAATGAGAGTATGATTGGTTCAATAATACATGAAATATGTAAATAAGTGGGTTTGATTGGATCGAGCTGTTGCTTTGGGCGTTTGCTCTCTTGTCTGCAATGCTGAAAGTTTACCTCTGCTGGGAAATGTTATAAACAAAAATCCTTGTTTAACGCTTTAAAACCTACAGAGAAATTTTTTTCGAACGCTTGAAAAGATGGACAATATGTTCATAGTTTCATACATTTTTCTTGTTTATTCAATTCTTAAAACAAATTGACCGAGCTTATTAGGATTTTTAAAGATAATTTCTGAATTTCATTTTTACGTCTAAAAATCAAAGGAATTTTTAGTCAATTTTTCTTTATGGTAATTATGTTGAGACGTCGACTTATTTAAAACATCTTTGTTTATTTTCAATTTAATAGCAAAGTTGATCGAGATTTACAATTTTTTTTTTGTCGGTGATGAGGAACTATTTTTACCAGTTTTCGATGCCGGCACGGTGAGCCATCTCCTCACCCGCAAATTAAAAATTTTTACTTGCAGTTGACATGAGAAGGTTTAAGTCCTCCCGTATTTTTTCCAGTTATTTCCTTAGCTGCCCTTATCGGACCCTTCCACTCCAACTGGAGGAAAGGCTATTTTCCCAGCAATTCCAACATTCACCACCCAAACACCCTTTAAGGCTGAAAAATATCGATGTCTTTGATATTTGATTGCTGTTCAGTTACCGACATTTTTCCTTATAATACATCGAATTATTTTTAATTAGTAAGGTCGCTTTTATCGCTCAACCATCTTTAGGGGTATCTGTTCTGAGAAAACCAGACTAGATAGCGAGAAAACGGGTTTTTGCATCTGAATCTTATTCCGCAATTCGGTTTAATTTCGCAGGAAATTTTTCTTTTTCTCCGAGATTACGTTCACCCGTAATTGTGCAAAAAAAACGCGTTTTCGGTCATTTTGAGCAATTTCGATGACTGATTTCCGGTCACGTGACAACAAGGAAGCCAGAAAATATCCACCGCACTATTTTTCTCCGAGGTTTACGGTGCAGAAACTATTTTTCGCTATCTTGATCTAGCTCCCAGTCGAACTTACAATGGTTGAGCGACAAAAAATACGACCTAAAGTGGTATTGAACTGTAAATGAAAATACTTTGGTACCCGATCGAACAAGGCTAGGGCTAAAAAAAACTACTGACCAGGAGGCATCTTCCCGCCCAACACTGCGTTCAAGAATATCGTCCTCTCATAGTATTACAAAAATTTTGGTCGCCCTGGTGACCACCATGCGGCAGTCTTGGAACACCTAACCGGATTTTCAAATCTATCTCCTTCTACAGCTTCATACGATTCATCAAACTTGTAGTGAACCACGAAACAACCGCATCTGTCATTTTGCATTGAATTGTATTAGATGACTTGTGACGCAGTAATTTTGTACAGAAGGAAAAAACTACTAAGCTTCACGCAAAAAACCTACGCATGTTGAAAATATAAATTCATCTGTATCTGGCGTGCGGCCGCGGCGTAATACGTTGAGGCAAAGACGGGCTTTCTTTCCAACGTTCCTAGCAAAGATAGGGCGTTTCTTTAGCCAGCAAAAATAAAATCCGAGTATATTTTATCAATCAAAGCGACCATACAAATTTGTAGTTCCGGACCTTTTATTTTGAGATCTAGTACAATTTATTTCTCTTAATAATCTGCACTAATGTTCTCCCATTTCTGCCCAAACGTAAACGTGCCCATAGAGAAGCCCGTAAAATTTGACGTAGGGTATGAATTTCTTATAGAGTCGTGTCTGTTTAGTCCGCTTGCAGTTTCAAAAAAAAAAATGCTTTGATACTATCTAAGATATTATATTCTATCAAGCAGGGATCGGCAGAGTTTGCTATGCTCTGCTGCTCTACCGCTCTTTGCTCTTACTTTTTTGAGAAGCAGAGCAGAGCAACGTTTTTGAAAAATCCGGATGAGAGAGCAAAACGATTTTGAAAAAATCAAGGTAGAGGCATAGCCAGAGCAAACGTTTGAAAACTGAAGGAGAGGCAGAGCAAACGTTTTAAAAATCAGGAGTAGGCAGAGCAGGCCGATTAAAGGAAGATATTATATTTTGAGTTGAATTTTGATAAAAAAAATGAGCCCTAAATCGGGCCGAAGGCCGGATAAAGGGGGCAAATTATATTGAATTAATTTGGATTGAAAATGAGCCTCAATTCGGCCGGGAGCGCCGATAAAGGAAGATATCATTTTTTGAAATTATTTTTTTTGAAAAAATGAGCCCCAAATCGGCCGAAGCCGGATTAAAGGGGAAATTGATATTTTAATTTATTTTTGTTGGAAAATGACCTCAAATCGTTTCGAAGGCCATTAAAGGGAGATATATATTTTTGAATTTATTTTGTCGAAAATAAGCCCCGAATTGGCCGAAGGCCGATAAAGGGAGATATTATATTTTTCATCTATTTTTGGTTCAAATAGAGCCCCGTAATCGGCCGAGAGGCCGATAAAGAGGAAATCAGTATCTTAAATCTTAATTTTGTTGGAAAATGAGCCCAAACGCGCCGAAGATCCTGATAACTAGGAGAAATTATATTTGATATTTAATTTTGTTGACAAGAATGAGCCCAAATCGCCGACAGGCCGATTGAGAAAATTATATTTTAATTTAATTTTGGTTGAATAATGAGACCCAAAATCGGCAGAAGGCCGATAAAGGGAGATATTATATTTTGAAATTTAATTAATTGTTTGAAAATGAGCCCAAATAGACCAAGCCGGATAAAGGGAGAATTATATTATTGATGTTAGATTTTTTTAAAAATGAGCCAAAAATCGCGATCCGATATAAGGAGAATATCATATTTAGATTTAATTTTGCTTGAAAAAATGTGAGCCCATAATCGGCGCGAAGGCTCCGATATAGAGGATATTATATTTTCAATTTAGTTTTGGTTAAAAGTGAAGCCCCAAATCGGTCGAAGGCCGATAAAGGGCAACATTTATATTTAGATTAAATTTGGTTTTAAAATTGAGCCAATAATCGGCGAGGCGATAAATGGAGAAATATGGTCATGTTTTGAATTTCAATTTTGATTGAAAATGGCCCCAAACTGGCCGAAAGGGCCGAAAAGGGGAAATATATGTTGTAATTTAATTTGTTTGAAAATGAGCCTAAATCGGCGAATAGGCCGAATAAAGAGGGAGAATGTATATATCTTCAATTTATTTTGTTGAAAAATGAGCCCCTCAAATCGGTCCGAAGGGCGAATAAAGGAAGATGTCATATTTTGAATTCTAATTTTGTTGGACCAAATGAGCCCAATGGGCCGAAGGCCATTGAAAGGGGCAAATTATATTTGCAAATTTAATTTTGTTTGAAAAATGGCCCCTAAATCGGCCGAATGGCCGTATAAGAGGAGATGTATAGTTATATTTGAATTTAATTTTGTAGATCAAATGAGACCCAATCGGCCGAAGGCGCGATGAAGAGAGGCAAATATATTTAAATTTAATTTTTTATAAAATGAGACCCATAATCGGCGAAGGCCGATAAAGGAAGATAATATATTTGACAATTTATTTTTGTTTAAAATGAGCCTCAATCGGCCGAGGGCCGATTTTGAAGGAGATATTATTAATTATTGATTTCATTTTGCTAGAAAAATGAGCCCACTTTAAGGATTTGGTTGTTATTTTTAACTCGGAAGCGTCAAGAAACCAAAATAGCGCACTTTCAATTTAATCACGTAAATTAGTCAATAATTTTTTTTTCGTTTTTTGGCTTGCCAAAAGCAAATTCCGATGAAAGGCTTTTGCATTATGTGTGAGGCTTCTCTGGGCCTGACACACAAAAATTAATGAAAAATGGTGTAATTGAAGATGAAAATTCATTCTTGAGTGTTTTTTTAGGAACTTATGTAATTTTCCGAAAAGTTTGCATTAATACGTGGAATGAGCAAACTTAAGATGTTGTTGTTGGCGTTTTTTCATTTCGAATACTGAATTTTCTTTAGCGGTTCAATAAACTGACAATTTTTGGCCGTTTTTTCATGATTTTTGGCTTGCAAATCTATCTCCTCGAGGTTTGGAGTTTCAAAGGCCAAATTTTTTTTTAATTACACCTTGTGGCATTTTTCAAGAGTGTAGTTGCGTTCCCCCATAATTTCGATTCCAGACTTGAAAAATCATTTTGAAAAAATTCCGAACAAAACTTGACTTCCATTTTCTAAAGTACGCTCAAAAGGGAAAAGCCAAGTGAAACAGCTGATGAGAAAGTTGGCATTACGCAAGTCAATATTGGAGTTTTAGTGTTCAAATTCTGGCAAACGTTATTTTTCACAAAATTCAATTAAATTTAATTTCTCTTTTATCGGACTTCCGGCGATTTTGGGCTCATAATTTATAAAATTAAATTGAAATATAATTGCCTCTTTATCGGCTTTCGGCCGATTTGGGGGCTCATTTTTTTCAACAAATTAAAGTTTCAAATATAAACATCTCCCTTCTATCGGCACTCGGCCGATTAGGCTTCATTTTCAAACCAAAATTATTGAAAATATAATTTTGCCCCTTTATCGGCCTTCGGCCGATTGGGGCTCATTTGTTCAACAAAATTGAATTCAAATATGACATCTTCCTTTATCGGCCTTCGGCCGATTTGGGGCATCATTTTCAACAAAAGTCAATTTCAATATAACATCTCCCTTTATCGGCCTTCGGCCGATTTAGGGCTCATTTTCAAACAAAATTAAATTGAAATAATAATTTGCCCCTTTATCGCCTTCGGCCGTATTTGGGGCTCATTTTTTTCAACAAATTGAATTCAAAATGACATCTTCCTTTATCGGCCTTCGGCGATTTGGGGCTCATTTTTCAACAAAATTCAATTAAAATATATTTGCCCCTTTATCGGCCTTCGGCCGATTTTGAGGCTCATTTTTCAACAAACAATAAATAAAATATTAATATCTCCCTTTATCGGCCTTCGGCGATTTTGGGGCTCATATTTTCAACAATTTAAATTAAAATATGATATCTCCTTATCGGCCGATTTTTGGTCATTTTTCATTTAAAATTAAATTTCAAATATAATGATCTCCCTTTATCGGCCTTCGGCCTATTTTGGGCTCATTTTAACAAAATTAAATTTAAAATATAAATATCTCCCTTTATTCGGCCTTCATCCCATTTTGGCTCATTTGTCAACAAAATTAAATTAAAATAATAAATTTTTCTCCTTTATCGGCTTCCGGCCGATTTTGGCTTCATTCTTCAACAAATTAAACTAAAATATAATTTTCTCTTTTATTCGATTTCGGCCGATTTGGGGCTCAGTTTTCAACAAAGTAAATTTCAAGTTAATATTTCCCTTTATCGCCTTCGGCCGATTAGGGGCGCATTTTGAACAAAATTAAGATGTTTTAGGAGATGCTGAAATCGAGCTCGATTCGCAGGATTATTTTCAGCAAAATCTCTTTAAAATGGGCTACAGAGTTTTCCTTACTGATACCACCTAATTAGTTAAACCCCTTATACCCTTAAATCCTTGTTAATAATAATCCCTTTAACCCTTAGGGATGTGGTGGGAAGATAATTTGGCCTCTTTTTTCAACACATTTTCAAGCAAAGCGTTTGCTTGCAGAAACCTGGCTTCAGAACAATAATTAATTTTTTTTCCAGATATCGTAGTAACACTCTTAAAGAAGTTGCCATGTACTTTCAGAGGCATCTGATACTCTCACCTACGCTCAGAAAATGGTTTTTTAGAAGGCTTCTGAAAATACTGAAAGAGCTACTCTCATTCATGTCCATATTTTTACTTGTTATTTGCAACTTAACTTCCAGAAATAAATGCGCATCTTCGAGCGGTAAAAAATTTAAAAATATGTGCCTCTAGTGGTGCAAAACAGCGCTTTGGAGAAAGTCTAACCATGTTTTGACACTAGAGGCAAATTTTTTGAAATTTCTACGCTCGGAAGATGCGGCATTTTATATTTGGAAGTTAAGTTTCGCCAATAACAAGTAAATGAAGGGGGGGGGGAGAAATGAATGAGAGTAGATTTTCAGCTAGTATTTTGAACCCGCTATAAAACTCATCTTTTCTTCTGAGCGTAGTTGAAAGTATCAGATGCTCTGCATATCGTACTGGCAACTGTTCTTAAGAGTGTACTACTGTATTTGGAATGAAAGAATTAATTTATTTGAACGCCAGTATTCCTCAGAAACTTTGCTTTGAAAAATGTTGTATAAAAAGTAGGGCCAAATTATCGTCACCACATCCTTAGACCTATACGGTATTAGTAATACCCTCTTAATTAATTGCACCCAATACCCTCTTGATATTATCTACCTTGCCTCTTGGTTGGTTCGATCCCAAACCCTATTAATATTTACCCCTCTCATAACCCCTCAATTATTTGTGCCTTTTAAACCCTAAAAAAAATTAAGAGAGACCAGAGCATAAAAAAAATTAATTTTTAGAGGCGAGCAGAGGCAAACGATTTTTTGTTTGCGCTTTAGAGCAGAGCAGTCAAAATTTAATTCCGGTTTAGGAAGCAGGCAGAGCAAACCATTCAAAATGGTGCATAGAGCAGGAGCAGAAGCGAACCGAAAAAAATGGTGCCTAGAAGCAGAGCCAAAGCGAACCAAAAAAAATTGGTGCTAGAGCAGAAGCAGAGCAAACGATTTCAAAAAATCTGCCGACCCCTGCTATCAAGGAAGCTTTAGGATTTTTTTCGCAGATTTCTTTGCGGACTTCAAGACCTTCAATTTCTCTTCCACCGAATATGGGCAGTCGAAATCGATTAAGGGATATTATATTTCTATGCATTTTGTAGGGATTTGTCGACTTTTCCGAAAGTTAATACCAACCATGTAAAATGTCGACTTTTTCATTAAAAACGAGAAGGAAAATGTCGGACCAATTTCCTTTTATAAAGTTTAATAACAAAAGTTAACAACAGAAGGATGGTGTACTAAAAATTCCTAGATTCGGTCCAAATCTGAAAAGCCTGGTTTGTACCTAATCTGTTGTTAAGGGTATGGTGGGTTCCTACATTTTCTGCAGTTGTTTCGTTCATAAAAACTTGCACCAAATCAATTGTTATATGTTTTGCACGACATAAAAACAACCCAAATGACAACAAAATTTGCGTTATTTGGATTTTTTTTTTTAGAATTTTTACTTAACCCTTGGAGGCTCCAAAGCGATTTTTCGGGTCCGGACTTTGAGCGCTCATTACGGCAAAAGTTAAAAGTGCTGGCAACTTTATTGTTCTCTAGGTCCTCGAGGATTAAGGATAGACTTAACTTCATAGTCTATTATCACATTTTGCTTTTATCAAACCTTTTAGAAAAAGTGAATTTAAAATTGTGTTTCACCTACGCATTTTACTTTGAGCAAATGGGAGACGTTCAGAACGAAAAACTATAGAGGAAAGATTAGGATTTGATTTTCTAAAAGTGACTTTCCTCAGAAATCACCTGCAATTTTCTGTCTTTAATCTACAAGTATTTTTCTTAAAATTATGTTCAAAAATAACGTTTGTGTCAATTTGACCACTAAAACTTCAAATTAAACTAAAAATATTGGGTTGACATAAGCCAACTTTCTCTTTAGTATTTTCCAGAAAATCGAAGCACATTTTTTTCGGAAATTTTTTTACGTGACCTTGAAAAATTCATATTTTGAGTTTGGGGTCAAAATTGCAAAAAAAAACGCCACTGTGAAGTTTTTATTTCATTTAAACTAGGTTTTGCAAAAGATGCTCTGTCATTCGAATGCGCCGTAAATGCCACCTTTTTAAATTCATTTTACTTGTTAATCCACCTTCATAAATAAATGAACTCATTAAAGTAAAATTTTACCTGACTTTCGATTTAACCGGGAGTCATCGAAAATACCACCAAATTGTTTCTGACAATATTAACCTTCATATATACCCCCCTAGTAATGTATAAATAAATAAACACAATTTTACCTGACTTCCGGTTTAACCGGAAGTGATAAGTCATCGAAAATACCGCCAATTTTTTTTTGAGATCATTTTATCCCACAATATACCCCCCAAGTTATATATAAATAAATAAACACAATTTCAACCTCACTTCCGGTTAAACCGGAAGTGATGAATCATTGAAAATACCGCCAATTTTTTTTTGGTTAGCTTACCCTCAAATATACCGCCCAAGTAATATATAAATAAATAAACACAATTTTAACCTCTTTTCCGGTTAAACCGGAAGTGATGAGTCATCGAAAATATCGAAAAAAAATATTCTTGACAATATTCTACCTTCAAATATACCCCCACGTAATTCCGTCTGCATGCTAAAATTTTATTCGTATTACAAAAAGGGATTAAAAAGGGTAAGGCTTCCCGGACACGGGATAAAGAGAATAATCTATCCCTTCATCCTATACCGGTTATCCCGTTGGAGGGATAAAACGGATAGGATTGAAAATGGCGGGGAGCATCCCTTTTGGAAGCCTGCATAAGTTACCTTTAATTATAAAGGATAAAATTTAAAAACTTAATTTCTTTCATATTTTCTGAATATGCTCTTTCAAAAATGATTCGCTGTCGTGTGGGTTTATAAGGACAAGCTTATTTGTTTATTGTTTTGGCCATGTGAAAACGTCTCTTTCCGTTCATATAAACATTTTTGCACTTAAAATCGGAAACAGCGCTAGAGAGCTAAAGTGCATGCCAAAGTTTCCGTAAAATTCTGTCGTTTTGTCCATTTATACGTAGTTCTTATAGACACACACGACAGTAACCTTTTTGTCCGACTTTCGATCAAAATTTAATTTTTAAATTATGAAAATTTCTAACATTTTTATAAAGTGTTCAATTTTTCTTTTAAATTTATCGGCTTAAAACATTAATAATACTAATTTTTTTCACAGACGTTCATTTTTTATTTGAGCGGTCTTGTTTATACGCTGAAAAATATTTTGCAAGGAAAACATGCTTCAGTAAAAGTCTATCGGCGCCCGTTAAAATCAAAATTTAACCTCAACTCAGACACATGGGATGATTTTGGGCACTACAGTAGAAAAAAGGTTGTCGTCAAGAAAACATTGAAAAGGGTGAATGTCTCTATGCACCCCCTTAATCTTGGATATGTAATTAAATTTGTTAAACTTAAATTTTTAACGTTTCTCGTCTCACATTTTTTTAGAGATCGCAAAATGACAGCCGAAGTAAAATCTAAAGGTAGATTGAACTGGGTTCTTGGAATAATCTGGTAAGTACTTTTACGTATGGTGCCTCTGAATGCCAGCAAAAATAATATTATTTTCTAACGTCACGTTTGTATTCATAAAAAATATATATTTGAAAATTTTATGTAAACAAAAAATGTTCGTAGAAAACCATTGAGCCAGAAATACCCTTATTATTTATTAGTTATAATAAAATAGGTTTTCTGAATAAGAAAAAATCGCTCAGTTTAAGTTAGAATTTCCAGATTGTGATTAGGTAAAAGCCAAGAAAAGAAAATTCATTTTTCGGTTTTTGCTGCTCGTAACACCAAACTTGAAGGAGTGTGGGTGTCGCAGATTTGAAAGTTTCACGAAAGCTATGTCTGGAATAAATAGCAGAGCTGATATCCCAAAAATGAAGAACAACTCTTCACGGTGATTTGAAATTTAACAGTAATCTGATACAATCTCACCTACGCCTACACCTACGCTTTTAAAAAGACTCCTAAAACACACTCAATACGCATTTTCTCCTTCAATTTTCATCATTTTTTATTATTTTTTGTGTCAGGCTCCAAAGAAGCCTCAGACATGATGCAAAAGCGCCCTTTCCTCGAAATTTCGCTTTTTGCGGCCGAAAAACGAAAACAACAATTATTGATTAATTTATGATGTAAATCGAAAGTGCGCTAATTTGTTTTTTTTTGACGCTACCAAGTTAAAAATTGCACAAAAATCCTTAAAGGTGTTGGAAATTACGAAAAAAAATATTTTGAAGCATTTTTCAAATTTTTTTTGGTTTCTAAATTTTGTCAAAATTCTAAATAAAAATTAAAAGTTGACATGGACCCCAAGAGACGCCAAATCAAAATTTCAAAAAAAAACTCTTTAATTTNTAAAACAACACTCAGAATGAATTTTCTCCTTCAATTTTCACCATTTTTCATTATTTTTTTGTGTCAGGCTCCAAAGAAGCCTCACACATAATGCTTTATTGTCCTTTACTCTGAATTTTGCTTTTGGCGGCCAAAAAACGAAAACGAAAATTATTGATTTATTTATGATTTAAATTGAAAGTGCGCTAATTTGTTTTATTTTGATGAGTTAAAAATTGCACCAAAATCCTTAAAAGTGTTTGTATTTACGGAAAAAATTGTTTTGAAGCATTTTCTGGTTTCTGAATTTTGTCAAAAATTTAGAGTCAAAATGAAAAGTTGACATGGCCCCCATGAGACGCCGAATCAAAATTTCAAAAACAAACTCTCTAATAGATTGTCAAACAAGTCTTGTGCTTTCAGATGCAGTATGCGCCGAAACTGTACCTTCTAAACTGGTGGAGGAGATACTTTTGCCTGAGCCTCCCAAACTGACCATTTCAAATTTTAGTTTTTTTGCGTTTTTGTCCGCTGAAAGCAAAATTTTAAAACAAAAGCTCTTTCGCATTATTTGTAAAGCTTCTCCGGAGCCTGACACAAAAAAATAATAAAAAATGGTGAAAATTGAAGGAGAAAAAACGAACTGCGTGTTTTTNATAAAGTTAATTTTAAATAAACATGAATTCGAAAAAGATTTATCCGAAAATCGTTAAAATGTCAAGGAAACAATGAAAATTATGAAAAAATATGCTCACAGTAAATCACTCTCAGAAAAACTAAATATTTTTATCTGAATAACTATTGGCCCATTTTTAAGCTAGCCGACATTGTCTGCGAGACTTGAAAACATGTTTTTAAACTCCTTGAAATACCGACACTTCATTGGTCAATCTGAACATGTTTTTAAAAAAGTGTATTTTTCATTGTCGCCGGAGAATCTTGGTCTGAAAATCTGGTTTAAAACGCCTATCTTTTGCCAAGGAACGTTTGAAAGAAGCCCTATCTTTTGCCTATATTTATACGCCGCACGCCAGGAACGAATAAATTTATTTTTCAAATGCGTAGGTTTTTGCGTAGGCTTACGTAGGTTTTTGCGTGGAATCTAACTATACGCGTATAACTATACGCAGCAACCCCATGTAGTTCATTGTCAAACAAGTCTTGTGTTTTCAGATGCAGTATGAGTCGAAACTGTATCTACCAAATTGGTGGAGGAGATAGCTTTAGCCTGAGCCTCCCAAACTGACCATTTTAAACAATTAAGCTAAAAATGAAAAGTTGACATGGCCCCCAAGAGACGCCGAGGCAAAATTTTAAAAAAATCTCTACTTCATTGTCAAACGAGTCTTGTGCTTTCAGATGCAGTATGAGTCGAAACTGTATCTCACAAATTGGTGGAGGAGATAGCTTTTTCCCGAGTCTCCCAAACTGATCATTTCAAAATTTAAATTTGTCGCGTTTTTGTCCGCTGAAAGCAAAATGTTAAAATAAAAGCGCTTCTGCATTATTTGCAAGGCTTTTCCGGAGCCAGACAATAGAAAATAATGAAAATTGAAGGAGTAGGTACGAACTGCGTGTCTTTTTAAGAAGCTTTTTAAAAGCGTAGGTGTCGGCGTAAGTGAGATTGTATCAGATTACTGTTAAGTTCAAAATTACCGCGAAGGTTGGTTTTGTTAGTAACAAATGTTTTTGGAATATCACCTATGCTAGTTTGGCGGGAAATGACTTTGAAAGAGGCTCAAATCAGCGACACTCACTCCTTTAAGGGGGTATATTATATATCATTATTATTATTACTAGTTTATTTGCAGCCATGGTAAGACCGTCTACAATATTTAACCGTTTTTTTATATTTTAAAAAAAAACTGCTGAATACTGCAACCTGNTGCAATTTCCAGCTAAAACTCGAAATATGATTTTTTTGGTCATTTTCCAAAAAATTTCCGAAAT
The DNA here is from genome assembly GCA_004367855.1 of Oikopleura vanhoeffeni. NCBI lineage: Eukaryota > Metazoa > Chordata > Appendicularia > Copelata > Oikopleuridae > Oikopleura > Oikopleura vanhoeffeni. The sequence continues at coordinate 7,411 of SCLH01000330.1, read as the reverse complement.
AAAAAGTGCTTCGATTTTTTCGAAAGTAGGCTCAAAAGAAAGCCAGTAAAACACTGATGAGAAAGTTGGCTTACGTCAAGTCGATATTTTGAAGTTTTAGTGGTCAAATTCGAGCAAACGTTATTTTTTAACTTCATCTTTTAAAAAATACTTAGAAAAAAATCGAAAAAATGCGAAAATTTCAAAAATTTTTTTTGATGATTGGGTTCTTAGTACACTGAATTATCACCCCGTATCAATTTGGAGCATTTTTAATGCCTCTAAGGTCTTCATTTAATCAGACAGATATACCCCCATAAGCGTGGGAGTACTGTTTTTTTTCAAATCACTCAAATTTCGTCGAGATAATTTTGGGGACATTATTAGCGAATTCTCAGAACTTTTTACATAACAACAATGTTCAAAAACGTCACGTGACCTTATTTAAAAACAAAACAAAGTTTGGTTCATGTCATATTCTCAACTTAATTTTTGATTATACGGTCACGTGATTATATTTGGGTTAAGCTGTAATTAGAAAAATGTCTGAAAAACTTTAGAAGTCACTCCTCAAATTTTTTCGTGTAGTTTGAGTACTTTTTGAAAATATCGCATTTCAGTCCTTTTTTAAAAAATCCTAAAATCACATCTATAAAATCTTAAAAGAATCCTTGAACAATTCTATGATTTTTGTTTCATCACAGTATAGCTAGCGTGTCTACCATTAATATCGACTTATTGAAATAATAGGTGGATTCTTCTGAAACTTCTAGGGGGTTAACTCGTAGACTCGATTTTTGGCGATTTTAAGCTATTGAAAAATGAATGTTGATAATGAAACTTTGCTAATATATGGCTCGATTAATAAGTCGCCATAAATCGAGTCTGGGTACAGATTCATGTTTAAAGTCTACGAGTTAATAATATATAAAAAAATAGTAAATAAGTACTGAAAAAATTTTTTGGTCGTCACGTGATCAAAATATAGCGATTTTTTGTATTTTCAGTATTTAATTATTTTAAAACAAATGCCGCATCGGTAGTTTTTTGGTCAACGCCACTTATCAATTAAATTAACACAATTTTTCAAAACAAAATTAATTTTTTCGATATTATGATTTTTTGGCTCCCAAACCTTGATTTTTTGAGAAAAAAAACGTAAAAGTCAGAAAAAGGGGATGGCCGTTTGATCTCGGGAAAATAATTTTATTATCAAATTAACCGCCTCGTTGAACTTAGTTAGTACCAGTTTTTTGGTACATACATCTCAGATAGATGGTGTAATACTACACTTTTTTGTGAATTTTAGAAAATTTTTTAAGTATTTTTTTACAACTGGAAAAAAATTTTGATGAAGAAATTATGTTCTTAAATAACGTTTGTGTCAATTTGACCATAAAAACTTCAAAATATCGGGTTGACGTAAGTCAATTTTCTGTTCAGTGTTTCTCCAGCTTTTTTTTGAGCCTACTTTTGAAAAAATCGAAGCAGATTTTATTTCGGAAATTTTTTTACGTGACCTTGAAAAATTCATATTTTGATTTTGGGGTCGAAATTGCAAAAAAATGTCCCTGAGAAGTTTCTATTTGTTTTGAACTAGCTTTTGCAAAATTTTGAGCTAATTTGCAAATTTAACATGGGAGGAAATAAATATTTCGAGGCGTAATGTCCAAAAAACGGTGGTTTTTTGCAGGTTTTAGAAAAATATAGCACTTATCGACAAAAACGCTCCTGAGAAGTTTTAAATAGTAATTATACAGGTTGTATTAAAATTAAGGTTTTTTCATAATGAAACCTGGGAAAAGATAGATTTTCCGTTTAGCGTTATGTCTTCTTGTTTCGCTTATGTGTCACGGAGTGTAAGCATACAAAAAAGATTTGGCACATTTCTGACGCAAGCTGAAGACTAGTTCTACAAACTGGCTTATCTGAATTATATCCTCGAGGCACTGTTTGGCTAATATTTTATCGGGAAAATGTCAAATTAGGAACCATCACGGTGCACCATACGTTATGGTCCATACCCTTAAATCCTCATTTATCATTCAATATAAAATATATTTATTTTGATAAATAAACAAAAATATATGACAAAAATATGCAACTAAGTTTAAATCTCCTGCGTCTTTGATTATATTTTTTCTAAAAGACACGCATTATTCAAGTCTGAAAATCTTTGTGCAGTCGTAACCAAATTACAGTCAGTCTGTCTGACGCAGATTGCCGATTTACATCCAGTCTAACTGACAAAGATAGCCGAATTATTATTTTGGAGCCTGGCAACCAAAAATAATAATTAGGTCACCGTAGCCAAGTTTTTATATAGCCGAATAACTTTATGACTTATTTAATATATAGCCGAAATTCGGCTGCCGAATAACAGTCAAATATTTTCGGTGATCGAAATACTACCGAATGTGTTTTAGCTTTTGGAGTGTTCCCCGAGGAGATTCACACTTAACCAATCAGAGGGCGACTTGGTTAGTTTATTTAAGGGGCGTTTCAATCTCCCCGGGGAAAACCCCAAAAGCTAAAACACATTCGGTATATAGCCGAAATACTATAAAGCCGAATCACAGTATAGCCGAATTACTATCTTATCGTCATATGCTTTTATTACACTTTGGTTAGAAAGCGCTGTTGGGAGATTTTTCTAGGCTTAAATATACTAGACAAATCTCCTAAAAGTAGTAATATGTTTGTAATGATGGAAAAATCAGTTTCCAAAAAGTGTGTCAAACTTTGTGCAATTTTAAAGCTGATTTTCGATCAGAATTCGAATAAAAAGTTATATATTGAATAATGTGAATTTAAGAAAAAAATGGACTATCGAAAATAACAAAATGAAAATTCAAATAATTCAAGAATATAACCGTCTATCATATATTGAGCGAGGTATGTATACTTAAGAGTATGCATATAAATTTGGAACAAAAAACTCATAAGCATCTTATGCTGGTAACCAAATTTCTGTCGAATTTGAAAATGATTCTTCAGACGATATTGTGAATTACACGGATCTTTTATTTCCTTAAATATAATAGATAATTCTCAATTCTCTCATAATATGTGTAAATTTAATTATTCGGTTATTACTAATGCTGAAAAATTGTAAATACTGTATAAAATAATTTTAACAATGCATTATTTATTCGCTTGTTTTTAAATCTGTTAAAATCAATAAAATACCTTTAAAAATACAAAAACTCAAGTTTTCGCGCAATTATTTTTCTTAATCCGCAATTATTGACTTTTGGATAAATCAAGCATTGTCAAAAGTATTAACGTATTTTTTCATAGTTGAATTAAGGCGTGCTACGGGACTCGGACACGACCCCAATTTTAGGGGTCTCATTGACCGTCTCAATCAAAATATATCTCTTCCCTGGATTTAAAAATTACACATTCGAAACCTACATGAGTCTCAGCTGAAAAGTCTGTGCAGATCAGTACAGGGAGTTTTGTCCAAATTTTTTTCTCCGTTTTCTATAAATCGTGTTTTGATTTTCAAAAAATTGATAAATTTCAACTTATTTCATACAAAATATTTTCGAAACCATCAAAAAGTGCCTTTCTGACAATGTATCAAAATAAAATAAGTACCAAAATGCTTGTAAGTTTATAAATTTTTATAAAAAAGCTATTCCAATAAAATTCGCGATTTTTCTTCTTGGGGCTTTTTTAGCGACGACTACCCCTTATATGTATTCCCTCTCTAATTGAAATAATAATTAATTTTTGCTCAAATCATCAAAAGAATTAGACACAAAGTGGTGCATCTATAATGTTTTTAGAACATAAAGTGAATATAAAAATTAATAATGTTTTTAGAGTGGATTAACCCGATTAGGTAAAGAAATTGTGTCCACATTTTTTTTTGACGACAAAGCTTGCAGGTATGACCCTATCTATGCCACTTGATGAGTACCTCCAGCGATTAGAAAAATTAATGTGTAAAACTCCGTTTCAACTCATAAGCTTACATGATTTCCATTTATCCAAGTTTTTGCAAGCAGAACCAGCTGATACTGAAACAATTCCTCACAATGACCTTATCAAAAAAATTCAAAAGCTTGAAGACGAGAAACTTGAGTTCGAAATTGGCCTAACACAAATAGAAAATTCGACGAGGGAGTCTATCATTGCACAAAATGTATTGCAAGAAAAGATAATAACCAATAATAAAAAAATGAATGGACTGGAGTGTGATTTAGAAAGTCAGAGAAAACAATTTGAGCATGACCGAGTTACTTGGCTGCATTCTTGGAACATGAGGCAAAAGGATGAACGCACTAAGTGGAAAATGATAGAAAATGACAAGAATAATAAAATTTCTCAACTAGTGAATAAAGTCCAGGATTTTGAAAGTCAGAGTAAAATATTTTCTGTTAAAATGCAAATGCATGAAAATTCGAGAAAAGATTTAAAGATTGAAATTGCAAAACTGACGAATAATATCGAGAAAAACATTGTAGATGCCAAATTGCTGCAAAATTCGAATGCATTCCTAATGCAAGAAGTGCGAGATCTAGAAGATTCCAAAGACCGATATGAGAATTGCTCGATATGTAATGAAGAGGTATTTTTTCGAATGTTTTAAGTTTAAATACGACTCGTTTCATACGAGATGATCAATTTATTTTGACACTGATTTATCTTATCATTCTCAGTGATTTTTGAAATATCGCCGATATAATACCGGCAAAGACAGGGCTAACATATGCTTATGTAACCCACAACGCACCAAAATCTCTAACCCATGTATATTGCAGGCTTCAATAACGAATTCGATGACTCAATCAAAAATAAAAATCTATAATAAATATATTAATCTATATAAGTATATCGTAAACGGATATATCATAATATATGATACTTGCTGGGGTTTATGCTACGTTGTCAAAACTTATTTTTATATTGTAAAAACTCACCAAAAGTGAGATGATAAAATTTAAAGGCGCTTTAGGTCCAATAGGATATAAGAGAAGACTTACCCAAAAAATCAACCGCGTGGTAAACCCCTGTTAAATAGGTCTCACATGGCTTCCGATATAATTAAATAAGAATATTTATTAGTAATTAGGATACAAATTTTGTATCACAAATTATATACTTCAAGCGGCTGAAAATGCATTAATCTGACTTTAATTACTATTTTTGTTTGAAAAAGTCAAGGACTTTGCATGAAGAAAATGTGTTGCTATCAATGACAGCCTATCATGAATAAAACCTTAAACATATTTTTAAATTTAATTAAATTTAGTATGATAAAGACAAACATCAGATGGCATGTTTCAAATCTTGTGGTCATGTTCTTTGTAAGGACTGTGCTCTTAAAATTGTCAATAAAACAAAAGTCTGCCATCAATGCCGAGCGAAAGTAGAACAAGCAAACAAAATTCTTCCGTTGTTCACTTGAAAATTAAATTAATAAAAATAACTTCTGCATTTATAAGGATAATAATTCCTGAAAGTGAAAAGGCAAGCAGGGACTCAAACTCAGGGCTACATCATCATTATACCATGCTTACTACTCTAAGTTTCTTTATATTTCTAGTCGAATATTTCTTCTATGGTGCGAGTATTTTTTTGCTTCTTACTCCTATTTCAGATTCGACTAAGTATTCGGAAATTAAAAACTTTATAGTATGGTTTATAATCAAAGCGAAATTTACTGAACCCTTGAAGGTTCCTAGTTGATTAATTAGCTCAAATACTTTAAGCTAAATAAACGCTACAGACTTTTTATGAACTTTCAATAGTTTGATGTAGAAAATTTGAACTTATCAATGGAAACTTTATATTGACCTGTTCAAGAGTTTATTCATCTTATGTTCTTTTGCTGATTTCCCTGAAAGTACATTTTATCAAAAACGCCGATTTATAAAACACATACTGACTATAGAAATAATCAGGGTAGTCAGTTTTTAGGAAAGTCCTCTAGGTATCATAAAAAAAAAGAATTCGTCTGCTATACATAAAACTTATTCTATTTATTTTAAGTGGATTACCAAAAACTCTCTTTTGACAAATAAAACGCTCTGATTGTCTAAATTTGTGGTAAAGTACAGCATATTGAAGGGAAACGATGAGCAAAAAAAATACTCTGCAAGAGATCCAGGTATCAAACACTTCTTGGCCGATCGCAATCAACAACTATTAAGGGTAGTTTCGAATTAGGAGCTTCCAAAGATTTCAAACCTTAAGCGAATTACTCAAGTTTCAGCTGCATGAGTCCTCGCTTTGGTATTAAAGTGCCCTGTGTAACTAATTGATTACCGATTTGCACAATTTGAAGGTAGACACTGGCCAGCCCTTTCTTTATGTTCTAGAGATTCTGCGCTAACATGAAATGATTGAACAATTCCGTGTTGGATAAATTCCAGCCCAATCAGGGCACGCGATTTCATGCTACCCTTCACACCATCACACCATAGCCCGAAAATGATCACGCGACCGTATATTCAAGGAATAAGGTTGGCAAAAATAGTACTGTTTTTTTTTCAAAAATTACTTAACCCTTGGAGGCTCCAAAGCCGATTTTTCGGTCCGACTTTGAGCGCTAATTACGGGAAAAGTAAAAGTGCTGGCAACTTCATTGTTCTCTAGTCCTCGAGATTAAGGATAGACTAAAAATTTAATAGTATGTAATTCACATTTTGATTTTATTAACCCTATAGAAAAGTAAAATTTAAAAATTGTGCTTCAACCTACGCAATTTTATTGTGAGCAAATGGGAGCTGTCAGAACAAAAACTAATAGACGAAAAGATTAGGAATTTGATTTTCTAAAAAGTGACTTCCTCAGAAATAACCTGCAATTTTCTGTCTTTAATCTACAAGTATTTTCCGCAAAAAGAACCTAACCTACGCAATTTATCGAAATCACTTTTAAAGAAATAAAAATTAACTTAGAGCCGCCAGGACTAAAATTGAAAATGCAGCAGTTTCAGAAAAATTTTTCCTAAAAAGTGAAGCATTCAGAAGCAACCTGCAATTTCTGGTACTACCCTGATAATATTTTTTGGATCCTGGTTACCAAAATCGAACCTTCGAGAAGGTTTTTTGAAGGGAAATCTCGACTGTCTCCTCATCTCACGTACACATCACATTATTATAATAGTATTTAATCTACAGGGGTTTTTGAAAATAGTCCGGAGCCTCCAAGGGTTAAATCAATTTTTGAAAGAAGTAAAGTGGTTCTTTAGAAGTTTTCAAGACTTTTTCTCCATTACATCGAAGACCAAAAACGATCACGTGACCTTTAAATCGAGAAATAAGGTTTCGGGTCAAGTACATAAATAGTAGTCAGATTTAGCCGAAAAATTTTGTGGGGTAATAAACATCTAATTAAAGAGTTTTGAAGATAATGGGAATCCCATTATGGGATCTTCCAAAAGGGTCACGTGATCTTATTTTTCAAGAAATAAGGA
>SCLH01000329.1:701685-749710 GCA_004367855.1 Oikopleura vanhoeffeni | reverse complement strand
ACAACATTAGTGGGATTTGAACACGCGCTATAGAGATAACCCTCATTTTCAAGATCCACTTAGGTTGAAAAAACGATATGGATTAAGTGCCCTTAACCAACATGTCGCGACAAATCGTGACTATTTGAAAAATGCGGAATCCGAACATTTGATTGGTTGTTCAGCCCAAATCTAAGTAATGAAATCGGCCTATTCTTCAATCCAGGGTTTTGATTGGGTGCTAGTATCCTGCGTTGTTTTTATCATTCAAATAGCCACGATCTGTAAACGGATCATCCGTTACGGATGGCCCTTAATTCATATGATATAAAATGATATAACCAATATTTTCCGTCGAAAAAATTTCACAAACCAGATCTCAACAAACATGAAAAAATGAACCTGATTTGTAGCTGTCTGGTTACTGAATCCATCACATGATAAACGGGCTTATAATTTGGAAATTTTTCTGAGAGCCCGTTTTGACAATTTGCAATTTTTTTTTTAATTTAATTAAAATGTAAAATTTTGTCAACCTTTCGATACAAAATAGTTTTTTCAATTTCTAATCATTCCCTGGAGAAAGCTAATAAAATACCATTTTCAAAAAAAAATTTGCACTCCAAAAGATATAGATAACCTTGATGTAAAGGGTGCATAATTCGGCAGATTGGTACAATTTTTTCAGAGCGATATTAAAGAAGAAAAATTGAAATTTATTTTTTATTTTTCTTCAATTAAAGTGTTCATGCTTGCGAAAGATTTATATTTTTAATTCCTAACATAACTAATTATCTGGAAAATATAAAAAAACACTTTTCACTGACATCCATTTCCAACTAAACCCGACTACAGAATTTATTTCGAAGACGATATTAATAAACTTGGGTGTTATGCGCTAAAAAGTCTTTTTAATTCTGCACATTAAAAATTCTTCGATACAAACTTTTTTTCATGAAAAATGGTCAAAAATGCCAAAAGTAGAGAAAAACAATTTTTTTAGATAAAAATTGACCTTTCAATGGCGTTTGATATGAAAAAAATGTTCGACTATGACAAAGAATGACCTAACACCGCAATTTTATTGGGAATTTTCACACATGGATTTTTAAAATTTAGTGCCGAATGGCACTTATCGAGTGTACAGCCGAGTGTTAAAAATTATCCATAGTTTAGAAATGGATAAGGCGACAAACTATTAGTTGCATACGAAGTTGACATATGACGTACGTCACGAAGATTAATAGATACAAAAAAATTAAATAAATAGATCCACTCATTTTTATAAGAAGATTTCGCAAAACACACTTAAAAATTTTGGACATGAGTTGCGAAAAATTCATAAGATCCAAAAAATTCGACAAAAGATGAATAAAGATTGTTATGATTTTCAAACGGCTGTCAGAAAATATTAGGCATTTAAAAAAGTTAAAGCGGCTATTTTTTCGGTTTTGTACTCAGATTTAAATAAACAAAACAAAAAAATTTTGGACAAAAAAATCGCGAAAATTTCATAATAGTTTGAATTTTTTGAAATTTTACGATTCAAAAATGAAACTCGAACTCAAATCTTTAAAATGAATATAAAAATTTTATCAGCTGAAACATATTTATATCGGTTCAACTAACATAATAGCATAAAAATATAATGACTTAATTTTCGTAAGTTATAACGACTCCAGTCCTGCTGGTTATGGCACCCCTTAAACTTACTGAATAATGAGCTCTTAGGGAGCCGCTCTTTTATTTAAGTATGTAAGAGTTTGTCTCTATTCCAATTTTGGAAAATCTAATGTTCCACCGTTTTGATGGTTCAATCTGAAAGGACGTAGGTATTCGTCTAAATGATCGTTCTCATGGACGGATAGGCTATCGGGATAGCAAGTTATCCAAATTGGAAAAATAGGAAGCAAATACTGATATACACACTAATTAGTATGAAATTTAAAAAAAATGCAGACGTCGTTAATTGGCCGGAACGCTCCACGTTGGAAGTTTTCCCTTCAACCAACCTTCTCGAAGGTTCGATTTTGGTTACCAGGATTCGCGAAATATAATTAGTATTGTACAACTCTAATCCGAGGACACCATTTTTGCGAAGGAGTCCTTAACTAAGAGTTTCATGGTGGATGCTATTGATGCTTTATCTGCCCAAGTCAAATGTGGCCCTAAATCTAGTCCAAATAATGTCTTAATACGCGTTTAAAAAAACAAGATTTTAAAGCTTATCAAGGCTTGATAATCAGCATCTTTTTAAAGTATAAAATGAAATTCTGGTACCGATTGTTAACGAACTGATAATATTAGATTGACTGCACATCAGATAAAGATTTATCACCTTACACCTTAAGGGACAGCGATGTGGAGATGGTACATTTTCGGAGTGATTTTTGAAAAAAAATGAAAAGTTTTTATTTTATTTTTATCTAAAATGAAAGTGTTCATACTGGCAAACGTTTATATTTAAAATTTTAAACATACTTAAGTATGTAAAAATATCAAAAACCACTTTCTCATTAACAATCCATTCAACTGACCCGATGTGGATTTTTTTTTAAGGCGATATTTATAAACTTCAGACATTTTCGGGTTAATGCACTAATTTAATGGGAAGAATTATTATCCAATGCAAAAATTCTTAATATGAAGTTTTTTTCCACTAAATAGAGACAAACAGCTTAGGAAAAAAAATTGACCTTCAATTGAGTTTAAATATGAAAAAATCCTGACTTTTAAAAGTAAGTAGCCATTACACCCGCAATTTATACAGATTTTTTAAAAATAAAAAATTTTATAAATTGCGTGCAAATGGCACAAACCGGTTCACAGCAAGGTGTGTAAATTCATCAGAAGTTCAGAAACGATATTCACTTGACTTGCAGTCGTTGAAATACGGAACCAATAGACACAGAAATTTCACAATGATCGGCTGATTTTACAGAGATTTCAAAAAAACTACTAATAAATTTGGACTTGATTTGCGGAAATTCATAATATTCTAAAGAGTCGACAACAAAAATGACAAAAAAACATTTATGATTTTTCAAACAGCAGTCAGAAAGATTAAAACATGCATGAAAAATTAAAGTGCTATTTTTCGTTATTCACAGATTCATAAAATTAATCAGAAAAATTTTGGACGAAAATGCTAACATCATAATGCTTTGAATTTTCGAAAATTTACGATTAGAAATAAAAGTTTGAGCTACAATCGTTCTTAAATAGATACAAAATCGTTTTAAGTGAGCTTATACAACATTATTGGTGGTTCAGCTAACGATAAGCAAAAAAAAAAAACCACTAATTATTTTGCGTAAATTAAAGTGACGCCAGCTGCACACTCGCTGCTACCCCCTTAAAGTTTCCGAGATATAGATGGTATAATTTCAGATCCCCTAAACCGATTTGTCGAGCATATATCTTCCGAACGGCTAACCTCAGACATCCCGGAGCCGTTGGGTTTATTTATAATTCATTGTTAAACTAAAACCTTACTTTTTAATGTGACTGCGGTAATTGATCTTTGCTTCAGAATCAGATCAGAAGTCAAGTCTTATTATTTCATATTTGTTTTTTACTGAAAATCCAGATAAAATAACTTATGAAACTGTCGAAATATTTAACCCCGGTACTCAGATAGTAACGATTGGCACTGAGTGGTCATTTAGCGCGCCCATTTTTATAGTAAAATACACACAAACTTGATGTAATTTATGATGCTTAGGTTTTTGCAATTATATTTCTTTTGGTTGTGAAATTATTTTTCCAACTTCTCTGCTTCGAGAATTATAGCTATTTGGTTGAGAAATCGTGAAAGTGGAAAAAATAGAATAGGTTTTTAGGATAGGATAAAATTGAGACCATTTTAGAACAATATTATTTCCTGGATATTTATTTCTAGAGAATTAAAATTTCAAAATAGTGTGCGAGATTTTGACGCGCCATAACGATGAAAAGGTGTTTACAGAATTATAGATAAATAAAAAAATAATTTGATTTATTCTGCTCGATAAATTGTTTTCTCTACAGTATGTTTTTTTTCGTGCGAACAGAAAAGAATGATTCGAGAGAATTCTCTCCAAATTATAGACGATTCTCCCGGACACTTGAAATTCTGTTCGCACGAAAAAAAACACATACTGTTTCTTTTTTATATGTATTTTTTATTGATATTTCAAACTAACGAAAATATGGGTTTGCTTGAAAACGATGTTTCAGACAACAATCACATAGTTTCAGCTACGTCAGAGAAAAAATTTGAATCTATAAATTAAATTGTAATTTATTAAATAATAATTTATTAGATAATTAACTCGTAGACTTTAGACATGAATCTGTACCCCAGACTCGATTTTAGCCCCACGCGTCGCATACTTTTAAATCGGTCCATATTAGCAAAGTTTCATTTCGAAATTTCATTTTTTCCAATAACTTAAAATAATATTCAGCAATTTGCTATACAAACTGAAAAAATCAAAATAAATTTAAAACAGAATTTAAAGGCAATTTAATGAGGATAAGAAAAAACAAAAGTTGCGAAAATACCTCTTAGTTACAGACAGTGCAATTAAGATGAAATTAAACCTTTAATTTATATTTGCAATTACCTCATATATAACTTCAAATGATTTTCTATCGCCTGTCATAAAAATAATTATAATGTTTTCCACAAAATTCCTCTAGTATGAATGACTTTTAAATTAATTTTGTATCTAATTTCTTGTGAGTGAGAAAGAGAGAGAGAGACACACGCCTACGCATGAACTCTCACTAATTCTATGTAATCTGTTCCGGAAGTTTTGACTTCTAGAAATGCTCCTATTTAACCGAGGCCAATTTCCACAAAAAAAAAAAAAAAACAAAATACAGCGGGGTGCGGCGTATATTATTACGCGAAAATGTTGGAACCCCGAGATAAACCTACGTAAGCCTCCGCAAACCTACGCTTTGAAAAAATAAAATTTATCGTTTCGCTGCGTGGCGGGCGTTATAGTTATAAGGAAAGATAGGGCTTTTTTTCAAACGTTCCCTAGGCAAAAGATAGGCCGTTTTTTTCACCAGATTTTTCAGACAAGATTCTCTCTGTCTGGGCGACAATGAAAAATACTTTTTTTTTAAACATGTTCAGATTGATCACTGAAGTGTCGGTATTCAACAAGTTTAAGAAAACATGTTTTCAAGTCAATCATATATGTGTACATATTAGAAGATTTGTAACGAAAAATTAATTTTACAATCATCAAAAATTCTTTACTCTGACCCCCCTTAACTCATATTACATGTATATAACCTAGATACTGTTTAAATTTGACCAATCAGCAGTGGTCTTATTTTTTTTTTTCTTTGAAATCTTCTTTGAATTCATGTTTTTTTTTAATTTACTTTATTCATTTTTTTTCGATGAAATCAATTTATAAATACACTAAAAAGTTCTATGTCTAGAATAATATGTAAAATTACCTTACCAATACACTCAAAAATTCTTTCTTTGACCATATCTTAACGCCAATTTTAACTCTATGATATTGGTTACAACATTGACCAATCAGAGCACATTTTTCCCAGAAGTATCGCGTATTACGTAGAAAGTCGCGTATAGTCCGGATAACGCGCGTATAGTCCCGGGGTTTGGGCGACGAACTTTCTAACTATATCGCCGCACCCCGCTGTTAGTTACAAACAGAAATCTTGAAATAACACAAAAAAACTTCCAAAAATCGGTAATTAATTGAATCTAAATCTTCAATTTTGATAATAGAGATCAGAGATAAAAATGACTGAACGACCTCGTCGTGGAAATGCTGGTCGATTAATGCCCCATCCCTACGTTTGGATATGCTTGGCTGTTTTTTGTGATCAAGCATTTTTTGTTACTTCTTCGGCTTTGCGGCACTTTACCAGAAGACATAATGATAACAAAAATAAATGAATTGTGGAAAACGTACGGCGTGCTATTTTCATTTACTTCATGCGTACTGTAGTTATTGATAAATAAATAAATGTGAATGTTTAACAGAGCACTCATTATTTTTAATAAAGCTAGCGTGACAATTGAAAACATTTACCTTTATGCCAAAAACTTCAATTTTGGCCAACCTTATCTTGAATATACGTCACGTGATAATTTCGGGCTATCTTGTAATAAAAATAGACACGTCTAAAAAGTTTTAACGATTCTTTCAAGGGTCTTCGAGATAATTTGAGTACTTTTGAAAAAAACATAGTAGTGATATACGGTACATTTGAAAAAGTTCTCAAATTACAAACAAAATAACTTTGGGATGAATTGGGCTTTTTAAGACTTTTTTCTTATTACAACCAAAGTCCGAATAAATCAGGTGACGAATAATCAAAATAAGGTTTGAAATAGTCATAGATAAATCCTCTATTTCTGAAAAATAAGATCACTGTACGTGTTGGAAATATTATTATGTTCAAAGTTCTTAATTAGGTTTTATTTGGCCAAAAAAATTTCGCGTAATTGATCACTATTGTTTTACATTCACCAAACCGTTATTTCCTAATTTGAAGGTCAGTGATCGTTTTGAACTTTGGTGTAATGACAAAAAAAGTCCTTAAAACTTCTAAAGACCTTTCATTTTTTTCAAAATGTGATTTAGGCATTTTTGAAAAAAAACAGTACTATTTTTGCCGACCTTATTCTTGAATATACGGTCACGTGATCATTTCGGCTATGATATGGAAAATGTCTTATCGAAAATGTTTGTTTTAAAAATTTTTTGCAAAAAATAGTAATTATACAGTAAAAATTTCAAAAAAAAAACACAAACGCATTTTGTTTCAAAGTTTATCGATAACTTATAACGATCTTGTCATCAATGATTGGGCGTCGTAAAATGCGACTTAAATGGTGTGTGCGACGCGTTGCCTAAAATCGAGTCTACGAGTTAAGCAAACGTTTTCGCATTGGGAAACTTAGAAACGACTCATCCCTTACACGTGTAAGTTTACACCTGTTATTATATTGCATTCAGAGTTGATGTCACACTGTTTTTCGCTCACAAACAAACTTATATTTGCACATTCGCGCACATTTTACCTACTCAGCCAAACAAATGACCTAATCGGTTTCTAACAACGCCCCGTTCGCGCTTTCAGCACTCATCGGTTTGGAGAAAATATTTTAAGTTTTCAAAGTTGCACAAATACACTACAAAGTCCTAGAAACAGTTCACGTTGAAAATCAAAAGTGGCTAAAAAGGGGCAAATCTTTTATGCCGCACTGTCAGATATGTAAAAGTGAGACGTGCTTGCGTTGATAATTAAGAGTTGTTAAGCATTATTTTGAGAAAGCTTCTGCAGTTTCGTCGTTCGACACCATTCCCGTTCCTCGTCTATCTCTTCTGTAATATTCTGAGGTAGCGCCACTTGAGGATCAGATTTATGACACATTGGACCAAATCACACCTTGGTCCGAATATGCATCTTGGGACCATGACGGACTTGGGACGAAAATGCATTGGACCAAGCCTCACTTTGGCACATATGACGACTTGGGACACATAACTGACAATGCACTTTGAGACCAAAATGCACTTGGACTGTATGGCACTTTGGGACGACTGAGGCAATATCTTGGATCCAGTAATTGACTCTGCCCTTGGCGACCAATATGCACTTGGGACGATGACGACTGGGACCAATATCCCCTTCTAATCGACTTTTTGTTTAGATGCGTAGCCACTTACTCTTTTAACGTGATTTAACGTTGTGGCTGACGCATATTCTACCAAAAAGTGATAAAGGATATGGACCGTACTGGGACCAATTAATGCACTTTGGGACTAGACCTCGGCACCCACTGGCTTGGATTGGCTTAGCCAAGCCGATAGAATTTTGACTCGAGTCAACCAGAGAACCCTTTGCTTGATATCTAAGTTCAAGTTAATTGTCGTGAAAATTTTGTGATCATTTATCAACACACTATAAAAGTGGCGTTTGAGAGCCAAATTTTGAAAATTGAGATTAATAAGATATATATCCTGTTACTCCAGTGGCTACCTCGAACACCACAATTCGGTCAAAATCTAAAAATGTGAACTCTAAATCACAAAACATGTGCAGAATCTTGAATTTCTCCATAAATTTTTTATTAATGAATCATTTTTTTAAACACGAATTTTGTATATATAACAAAATTTAATTAAGCGGGTAGCGGTCGCTAAACAATTGAACCTGAATTATGAGTTCAGCTTTAATGTGCGAAATTTTTCCTCTACTGAAACCAATTTCAAATTTATGTTTATTGAAAAAGTATAGATTTTTGTCAAAAATTGAAACAAAAAATTTACATAAAATCTTTCCCATTTTGAAATTATATACAAAAAGCAAATAAAAAAATTCCAAAGATCTTAAGACATTTTTCGACGTTATAACATGAATTATAAATATGCACATAATAGTGAAGAAATCAAGAGAAAAATTGGTCATTTTGACTGAAAATTAAATATATGACTGAAATTCCCGAATCTGCAAAATGTGTTTCACTAATACTAGGCTTTCAAAATTAATAATGTTTCGTTCAAACATTCGCAAACTTTTGTTGCAAATTTGAAAATAAAAATACAAAAAAATATCGTGCGTTCAAATGTTAAATCTCTAACTAATTATCACAAATCAAGTTTTAACTTTGTTTCAACGAAATTTCAGTTGAACCTCTAAACTTTTTATTTATTACATATTTACAAATTTTCTTCTTGATTTCACGGTTTTCATTAATTAATTTATTTGACTTGAATATTCATGAATTCTAAAATTTGGAAATTGTTCTCTACATTTTTGAAAATTTAACAAACATTTTCCTAACAAAATTCTTTAGATTATTCAAAAATCTTCATGAAATTTTGTTCACATTTTCTGGTTCTATATTTATTTAAAATTTAATTACAATTTTTATGTTTTAACTTTTGACTGTTTTTAAATTTTTGAAGCATAAATTTGAAATTTTATTCTTAATTGAAGAATATTTCGAATTCCAAAGCTGAAGTTCATGATTTTAGTTTAATTGTTTAATATAAATATAAATTCAGATAATCATTATATTAAATCTATTGTCCATGATGGCCAAGTGATTCTGTCAGAGATAGCCAAGTGCGGCTACTATATCTAAAGGTGCATAAATAAGTCAGTCCATTTTGTCCGTGAAATGATATGTTCCGAGACTAATTGGCCTCTAATTAATGCCAAGGGTGCATGTATCATTACCAACTTGTGAGGCTTTAAAGCTCAATTGAACTGGGCCATAAAGAACGAATATATGCTTTCATTACTAGACCAAATCATTTTTGAGCTGAAGGTTGCCTTAAGTTGATTACACTTGGCCTAAAAATGAATGCTTCTTCACGTCTTCTGAAGTTAGTAATCATCACATGCAACATACTACCAAAACGAAAAAATACAAATGCATTTTCGTTTGAAAAAAATCAATTATTCTTGGTTCGATGTCATAAAGGAGTCAATTACACAGTCTGATAACTAATTAGCAACAGCTTAGGAATTTAAGAAGCCAGTTGTAAACTAGACACTTTCTTGCAGTAACACAATGTGTAAATGTTTAAAATGATACACCACATAGCTGAACAGCGAACGTTAAATCAAACGGAATTCTATTCCTCTTCAGCTTTTGAAATAGACTAAATTCAAACAAACCTGTCACATAACACGATATACAAAATCTAGAATAACCGCACGTTGGTCAATAGAAATGCTATAATAAAACATTTTTTTAGAAATCACTACTACTAACTATTCTTACCGCGAACCCGTTATCGATTCGTCATCGTAAGTTATTATTATATCATCATCTAGTTTAAAATCCCATAATGTGCTTAATCAAATATCGCGTTCGCAACAAAGCCGAAATTTTAAAAATGAGGAATCTGTCTGCTAATCAGCCACTTCTCCTTTCATTTACCTAAACTCCAATAATTTATTTAGTACACGTCAAAAACTTCGAAAAAAGTCGCTTCGATTTCAGTTCGTCAAAGGAAGTGTGAAACTAGACGAGAAAGTGGCTTCGTCAGCCATTGACGACGGTCTGTGCACTACGTACTACGTTTAATGACCGTAATTACAAAATAAAAAATGAAAAACTCAAAATTTGAAAATTTTTTTAATTCTTTATTTGGTTGTTCGCCTTTTCCACAAAGACTTGATTTTGCTCTATGCTAATATTGTCCAGAATGTAGCACCATACTTTGTAGTACTGGATAAATCGTATGTTAACTAGACGCATTCTTTTAGAAATAGAAAATCTGCATAATAACAGGTATAACGAATTTTCTTCTCAATGCTCATCTGGTAAATTGGACAACAAACTTTTTCTAGCACTTCAATCTCAAAAATAGCTAAGAGATAACGGAATTACGTTCCACCTCTGCTGACCATTGTCCAACGTGATATAGTTTCGTTACATTTAGTATATTGATGGTATGTTCCATATTGCCGAAGCCTTTATGATCCGTTTTCTATAGTTATTGCGATACTTTAGTTTTTTTGGCAATCATGTATTATAAATTTACATTTTGAAATGAGAAATTTGGTCATAACAATATTCATGATTAGATAACGACACTAAACTTTTCGAACCTGTTTTTACTCTATAGTCTATTAGAGTGAGTTAATCAAACAATTTTTCCAAAAATATGTAATAGAATACAAACATTATGTGTCATTCATATTCAGGGATTTGATTGGTCTGTTGACTGCGTTCACTTCACGTATATTACTAAGTAATGCCTGTTTGAAGTATTTTCTCAACTTTAATTTTGGTTTTTTGATTATAGTTAAGGTTTTGTATTTTGAACTCGATGAGCATTTTGTCACAATATCTTCCTCGATTAAAAACATATTTCGGTTTTTGACTATAATTCACTTTTAAAAAAGAGTTTCCCATGTGAAAATTTCGTACGGATTTGAACTTCGTAAAAATGTTTGAAACACTATGTTGTCGCCTAGGACTCTATAATAATTTATACTAATATAATAACCATATTGAAAGTTCAAAAAATATTATTGCCAGATTTGCAGAAAATCGCGTTTTAATCTGATCAAACTGTTCATATTGTAGTCGGCCTATATCGTGGCTGCAAATAAACGCAAACAACTCAATAAGTCATAGCATCTCATAAGTTAAGACTTCAACAAGCCATCAAGTTATCAGCACCTCTTCAAAATAAATAAAGGATTTTTAAGCTACAACTTAATAAGAATCAATGCCGAATTATGTAGTTTTTTGTTCAGCCGTCATTGATTATCCAAAACTAAGTGATAAAACCACATTTTATATAAAAAATTGAAAAATTAATAATCAAAGTACAGCGCGTCGTACAAAATTTTGCACTATACATGTATGCTTTAAATATGTACATGTGTTAATACATAAACCCAAGAATGGGACATCTAAACCAAAATCTACTATTTGACAAGTAGATATCATAGGGATATTCCCTTTATCACATTTGCTTAGAATGCGTACCAATAGGAGATCATAGAAAAAATTACATATAAAAGTCGACGTGATACGCATTCATAAGCAACAAGTTGATAAAACGATGACTTTTGCATAATTAAGTTTATCATATTTTTTATTTACATATTTTTTTAAATATTATAAAGAATGTTACATGCCTTTTCTTTATTGTTTCATTGGCTCCAATTTCAAGATATTTTGTTTCTCTCTTTTAATGCAAAAGCAATATTTTATTTATTCTGTCAAAGTAGTGACTTGTCAGAAGTACCTTCACCTCTCCCGAATACTTGCCGAGGAAGACTTTTAATAAAGATAAGCTTATCGGAAATTCTACACAAAACATTTATAGAAACAAAGCCCGTCTCGGCCACCCAAGCTATCGAGTCTATGATTCTCTAAACCCACAGCCCTATATATTAAACCATATATAAGCCATTCTTCAAACATCTCGCATAGTATCTTTATCTTTAATTAACTTTGTTTTTTAAGAGTGAATGGCGACGGTTATCAGACTTGATCGCTTTACAGCAACGGGTCAAACAACAATTATGTCAAACTCTACTTTTAGAAAAATAAATTAGACATTCGCATCCAAAATCATTAAAAGCTCGAGACAGAAAATTTATTTTTCCCTTACTGAGAGAACATGCTGCATTTCTATGGATAATTAGCGTCTAGCCTGGTTTAGCGGAGTAATATCAAAAATTCAAAAAAATCATATCGGGAAATGCATTTAGACTTCCGTTATATATGACTCCAGCTGTCGAAAATGTTTCAAGATTCTCAGAAATTTTCAAAATGATAGATAAATTTTAACTTTACGAATGAATTCATTTTCTGGGCTTGAAAATTGTGAACATCAATTATACGTGGAAACATTTTAGCTAGCGAGTGCAGCGTCCGGAAAACAAATGGACTCTCCTGACCAATTGGTCATATGACTGGTCAACAACATCATCACATAAGATATTGAAGGAACGAAGCAAGATTTTTTCATGCCTTGTTAATCAATATGCTTTCGAGCTTTCCCGCTAGCTCGAATCGTTACTGTAATTATAACTTAATTTCTAAAAAAATAAGGCAATTAAAAAATCACGAATGATGGTTATTAAAAAGTTGGTTCACTTTGAGAGGATTGTTGTCAATCAAGAACGAATTTTAGACCAGAGATGATTTTCATGAAAAATATGGAACAATGTACAAGCATATACAAGCATATAAATTACCGGGACCTCAAGAGTACAAATCCTACAATATTTGAATGATACAACAACGCAAGATATTAGCACCCAATCAAAAGCTAACCTGTATAATCTCCTAAAAAGGCTGGTTTCTGAATTGACTTTGGTGACGTTTAGATTTCTTTTAAGTTCAAGAATTTTTTGCTTCAAAATATAAATTAGGAATAATTTTTGGTCGACCTATGCCGTGATATATCGATATCGAACCGCCGCATTTTTGGTCAATTATTGACGACCATCTCCTTAAAAACAACGTGTGTTTGTTTTTAGACGGCAAATAGAATTATTTTCCAGTCCATTAAACTTTTGAAAGAGTGATTTAGACTAATAAGAAAGTTTTTTCATAGTCTAAAGTTCGCAATAAATTGCTAAAACCAAATTTTGAATTATTTCCAAAAGATTTAAATTTTCATTATCACAATTAAACAATTCGTTTTAAATTTAGAGTCAATTAAAATTCGCACTCCAAATAAGGCTAGATGGCAAAAATTCACACTGATGCAGTATCAAGTGGATACTCTACAATTTCTAAATAAAGTTAAATGACACATATCACCTCTTTATGATCCATCTTGGAATTGTTTTAATACAATTACAAGAACACATCAATGTGAACTTTCTATAGAACAGTATTTTCAAGCCAGCTTAGCCTCGATAACTGTGANTTACCTTTCATTATGCTGATTGGTAATCCTGAGGTAAAATTGTGCATGAGAATAATTTAATTAAATTGGTTTCTGGATTACCCGGGTAGTTTAGCTGTCTTTGATCGGATGGTTAATCAATAATTTTTTGTGAGAAAGGTTTCAAGTGCACTCGTCTGTCACTACAAAATTAATTAACCCAATGGTTTTAAATATTCATAAGATTGAATTTAAAATTTATAATTAAGACAGTCAACGCGGCTTTTCCTGATTATAATAGTTGAATTAACAAAAGGTTTGAAGGGGATGGTCAACTCTACTCGAGCTCAAAATATGAAAACTATTAAAAATGTTTTGATGACAATTGTTTTTTAAAATACAGGCAATTCTAAGATTTGTCTCGAAAATTATGACTACGAGACGCTGCAAGCAAAAAAGCTTTGTAATTAATTGAGAATATATATAGTCGGATATGAAAAACAAGACGCGAAGCTTGAGTTTGAATTCTCAAGTAGAATGAAATAATTCAATTTTGAAACGCAAAACGCCAGGCTTCAGTTAAAATCCTTTTTTTTCAATTTGAACTGCAGCTTGGCGTCCTGCGTCTAATATTTTGGGCTTCAAAATTCGAACTTAATTTTTGAATTTTGCGTGTATCATTTTCATGTTTTGTATGTTTCAAAATTTAAACTGAAGCGTCTTGGTCTCGATATTTTTGATGGCTCAAAATTTTGACTGAAACGTGGTCATATCTAACAATCATTTTAATGGGTCGGTGCTGTGGTGAAAAATTCCATATCCTTGAAATATACAGGGTGTAAGATTTTTTCCTTCTTTTTTCCAAATTGGATAGCGATGAGAACGCTAATGTGAATTGTTAATTTCGGCAAAAACCTACGTATTTCTCAGATTCAACCAATCAAAACGTCGGGAATCAACTGAATCCAATTTTGAAAAAAGAAGGGAAAAACCTTACACCCTGAACTTCAACGGTATATACAATAATTAAAGGAACCAAGTGGCATTTTGGTAAAAATTGAACCTGGATAGTAAATTTGGTCAAAATTCATAAGATAATTTGAGAGCTTTAAAATTTCAAAATAAGCTGATTCATTTTTGAATTTCAATATTTCATAACCTTTTCCCAACCTAAGTTCATCTAAAAAATGCTTGTTATGTCTGAAGCGCGTGGTCGAATCCCACTTATGTTGTCTTAATGATTGTCTTGAGTATAAGCAATGGTGCTTGATATTGGGACCGCCGAAGTTGAAGGGTGTTAATCACTCAAGCAATCACTAATACAATTAACAAGAAAGTATCAGTGGGATTCGGACGCACTCTAAAGAGGTAAAAAGCATTTCAAAAATGGACTTGGGTTAAGAAATTAATAAATAAGGGGGGGGCAACCCTGAAAAACTTTATTTTCAAAATTTTGAGATGTATTTTATGGACGGAACCGACGTTTAATTTTTATGTGAACCAACTATATAATTATCTTGAGCGTTTATAACCTGTATAAGATATGTATAAATCTCAATATATCAACCTACGCATATGATGAATGATTCGAAAAACAATAGACGATTTTCATAATTTCTTTCTAGTTCCTTGTCGTCAGAGAACCTTGTGAAATCTGCGATCTTATTTTTTCGAACTTTTGCATCCCATGCGGAAAAATTGGATTAAACCATCATTATTTAAATTGTACTTGAAAATCTTTAATAAAGTTTTAATTATATCGAAAAAAACCTAATAAAACTCAATTTATGGACCCTTTGATAAACGCGATCGCATTTTTAACCGCTCATACAATAATGATCAAACATACACTTAATTTATAAGCCAGAGGCAAGGGAAACAAGTTTGTAGGCTGCGTTTTTGTAATGTTTGCTTTAATTTTTATCTAACAATCGCAAAAATTTCACAATTATTTTTTTAAATAAATATTATTATTTCGAAAATACAAAGCTCTTTTGCTTGAAGCGCCTCGGAGTCATAATTTTCGAGTGTACGCTACACAAGTGTACAGTACGCTTTGTGGTACCGACCGTGAATTTCGACAAAAATTGGATCTGGGTCCTAAGAACCAAAATATCAAGCCAATGATGAACCAAAAAATTGAAGAATCTTATTTTGGATTTTCGCAAAAGCGACAGGCGCAGCTAGAGAGTATGCGCAGCTAGATATAAAATATATAAATATTTTTCAGACCCTTAGAATATGCTTTCCTGACCATATCATGGTCCATGTGTTCAGATAAAAAGCCTACCACTATTCTCGCAGTCGTTTATATTTTCATGAAAAAACATGGGAAAAATTCTTTGTAGAACGTCATTTCGCAACGACAACTCCTAAAGGGGATAGCATCGACTCGGCAGACTTGAGTCAATTTAACTTACGAAATTAATTAGCTGTTTAACTTTTTTGTGCNTATTATTGTTAGCTGAACCAGAATAAATGTGCATCTACTTATAAAAATAATTTTATCTATTTTAGGAAAGATTTGAGTCCGAACTTAAATTTTTGAATTCGTAAAATTTTCAAAAAAAATCAAGGCATTATGAAAATTTTCCGCATTTTTCTCAAAAATTTTTTCTTATTCAATTTGTTGTTCAATTTGTTAATTCAATTTGTGGTTTTTCAAATTCTCAATAATAAATCAGGTAGAATCACTTATTTTATTTTTTAGTATCTATGAAATATCCGTATGTCAACTAATGAGTTGGTCGCGCGATTTTCATTTCTAAACTATCGATGAAATTTTTAACACTCGGCTGTACACTCGATAAGTGCCATTTGGCACTGAATATTTAAAAATTTTATGCTGATCNTAGTAAAAAATTCCAAAGAAAATTGTTGGTGTAATAGGCGCCATTTCTTTAGATAGTAAGAACATTTTTTAATTTCAAAACGCAATCGAAGGCCAATTTTTATCTCAAAAAAAGTTTTTTTTCTCCACTTTATTACCATTTTCCATGGAAAAAAACCTTTCATATCAAGGAAATTTTTTAATTTGCAACAAAGAAACCGGACTTTTTAGCGCATTACACCTGACAATGTCTGAAGTTTATTAATATCGTCTTCAAAAAAAATTTCTATGGTCGGGTTAAGTTTGAAATGGAGTTCAAATAAAAAGTGGTTTTTAATATTTTTACAGGTAGTTAGTTATGCTAAGGAATTAAAATTATAAACGTTTGCAAGAATGGACACTTTTATTGAAGATAAAAAAGAAATTTTCACATTTTTTTCTTTCATATCCCCTTATCACTTTTTGGTTAGAATGCGTAGCCACTACTCTTTTTAACGTGTGATTTTCACGTTGTGGCTACGCATTCTAACCAAAAAGTGATAAAGAGATATATCGCTCTGAAAAAATGTACCAATCTTCTGGATCGATGCCACCCCATTAAGGGGATTGTGGGTGCTTCCAGCAATGTGCTGGGGAGAAATAAGTCCTTTTAAAACTCAAATATTTTATTTAAGAATTAAGTGGACATCTATGTTTTCAATTGCACATTGCAGTTTGTAACCTTGAAATGAATAAAAGTGATGAATTTCTAGAAAGTATTTTAACATGAGCCGTTAAATGCATCAAACCTTATTGCTGGTATTTTTCTCCATTGAAGTTTAACTTCATATCCACAAATCCCAGAATTACATTATGCGGATATTATTTGTCAAAAAACAATTCTCTACAATATAGTCTGATGCAATTTTTTTTTATTCATCTTAATTTGCCGGGATATTTTTTTAAAATTCATTGCTATTGTTAAATATAGGCAAAATGTACATTATTTCACAAAAAAAAGTTTAACTCACAAACGGTACATGCGATTTCTTTTTTCTTTTCCATAAATCATGCTCGATTATCTTAGTAAAATTATAGACTGACAAAATTTCAATAATTTTTGTCAGATTTTTCGCAATCACTATTTAATGCAGATTAACTGCGCGCCATTATCACATTGATTAGGCTTTAAATTGACATATTGAAAAAGGAGCAAAATCTTAACAATTATAATATTGAAATCTTTCATTTAGTGTTACTTTTTGCTGTGATTATTATTCTTTGTAATTTGAGACTATCCTATGGCTGAAATTTTAAATATTAATTATTTTTGCAAGCAAATCCGATATTCTAGAACTAGTTATTCGATAGTAAAAAATGTTTTTGCTTGCAATCAATTGCTTATGTGCTGGATGGTCGGATAGAAGAAAAATAATATCGAATTTGAGACCGTGGTCAAAAATAACTACTGCACCACAATCTCCTTAAGATTAAAANAGAGATGAGGGGTTGAGAAAATACTAAAAAAAATATACTTTGTAAAAATTTTTTCTCTACGGTGTTGTATCGGCTGGCACAACATGAGATTCCTGGCCTCAGTTCCTCTACGCCGACGCACACATCCGTCTCCTCAGAGTTTTTTGGTAAGCTTTTTAAGTTAAAATTTTCAATAGTGGCGGAAAATAAATTCCCGTAAAACACAGTACAAGAAACTACTTAACTTTGTTTATGTTGTTCGCTATAGAATGGGTCATAATAATAAAAAACAATTGTTAAAAAATGATTTCTTTGGGCTGATTCAAAAATATAGGAAAAAAAACAAAAAGGGTTTTTGGCAAAAGTGTCCCCTTTCGGAAATTGTGAGGGGCACCCGGGCACTAAAATAAAAAATAGAAAATAGATAAATATAAACCATTGTTGGGATCCTAAGACAAAGAAGGCGCGAAAGACTATAATAGGTCATTTCAATTATGATCCGTTTACACCATTTTAGGGGCGTAAAGTTCCATATTGAATTATATATTTCTATATGTTTCAAAATTGGAAGGCGAAAAAAAAAGCTAAAGATGCCAAGCTTCAGGCCTCCAATTTTTTCGGAGTCACAAATCAGATGGGACGCAAGACGTCAAATTTTGAACTAAAGATTGCGGCAGCGTTCGATAAATGTTGTGGTGAAAGCTACTGATCTAAGTTAGTAAGCACACAAATAAACGTGGAGTCCTGATTGGCCCGACTAATCAGAAACGACCCTTTAAAAAGAATGAGATTTTTTCTTAAAAATCATGCAACTCCTAAGCTTTTGAAGAATGATAAAAATAAGAAGTCTGATTTGACCCCGCCACAGAGGAACGTGCGCCAGATTCCATAATGGTCCGTTATATATATTTTTATTTAATTTAAGAAAATAAACCAGTTAAGAAATAGTACTACCTTTTACGTGAGTTGATAAAGGAAACAAAAAAATCGGGGGCAAATAGTGTCTGCCAAAAATCAAGCTATTGCGTTTTCCAGTCCGTATCCACTTACAGGCATTTTTTAAATCAAGATTTCTTCAAATGACCAGAAAAAGTTTCAAATTTTTTTTGTAATTTAAGCTCTATGATTTTGTACGCGAATCTGTGTGATAACAACGAAAACATAAATAACAAATCAAGCTTTATAAATCTTGAGAGGATTTTGGTGGTGCAGTATTTTATTTTTGACCAGCACAACGGTCCTCAAATTCGATGAATTATATTCTTGTAGCCGACACCCTATCCAAGCCCACATAAGCAATTGATGCATTGAAATTCCGAACTGCAAAAATGTGTTCATAATAAAACATGCTTTCAAAAATTAAAATTTTGTTCAAAATTCGAAAATTTTGTTGCAAATTTGAAAAAAAAAAAAATAAAATTTTCGTCGTCAAATGTTAAATCTCTAATATAAGTCAAATCAAGTTTTAATCAAGTATAAATTGAATGAGGTTTCTGTAGTAATTTAATCTTACACAAAATTGTTCGGACTTTAAAATAAGTACAATTGTAACTTGTGGCATAAAGAGAATTAAATATGATTTATCAAAGTTAGTAAGAGCCAAAATGACACTTTTTGAGTACAGCGTTGTTTAGAAATGNTGATTACACGAGTTAAAAAATTCTTTCTTCAGTCTTTCTTGAAAGTTGATAAACGTCATAAACAAATGCAACTAAACACAAAAACAAAAAAAACGGAAAAAATACAAAATAAAAAACATTTTTTTTGAAAAATCAACTTATTTTTGGGTTTCCGACTGTCATTAAGTAAAATAATATTTTTAAACGCCATAATTGCTTAAAAAATCAGCATCGCATACATTTTAAGAGTGAATCTGTCGTAATCGTAGACTTCTGTCCAATTTCATTGTAAATTCCAATCTTATTTAGAACACTTTCAACTCGAAAAAACGCTAACTGACGCGCTTGAACATAGACGGACTTTACGTCGCGACGCGTCGTAGCCTACGACTCGTAGGTGACAAGTGAATAATAATTTTTTGAACATATACATATATATATAATTTCGCTTTTCAGACTTTTATTCCTTTGTATATTTTGTCGGATATTCATTTTGGTTTAGTGGCCAAAATCGTTGTGTAGTAGAATTGCTTTTAATAGAATACATAATAACGAAATGGTGATAAAGGGAAAGCTTTTTTTCAGTCCTGGACTCTGATAAGTATTTGTGATAACAACATATTTTTCTACAAAAATATTGTATGACGAAAAAAATTAGTCACTTAATTGTTAATGATTGTTATGCTTAAGCTTTAGCTGATTTAATATAATAGAAATAGTATTATATATATTAGCAAAGCTTTTGAAATCAGTTTTCTCTATTATTGGAACTTTTGTAGTTTTTTGGAATTTTCAATTAGTTAAAATTTACAAGCATTTTGAAAATGATGAGAATTTGGTCAAAAATATTTTCTGATTAAAACACTAACTTCGCCGTTTTTACTTTATAATCATTAAAAAAGAGTTTCCATGTGAAATTTCGGTACGATTGAAATTCGTAAAATGAATGTTTGAAACAATGATGTTGTCGCCTAGACTTATAATATTTTTAACTATATAATAAACATATTGAAAGTTCAAAAATATTAATTGCCAGATTTGCAGAAATTCGCGTTTTCTGAGATAAAACTGTGATTGATTTGTAGTCGGCTTATCGTGGTCGCAAATAACAACAATAATAATAGTCTAATTAGCAGCTAATTATGACATAAAAATAGCTATAAGTTTAGCACCTTTCAAAATAATAAAGATTTTTAAGCTAAATTAATAAGAATCAAAGCGGATTATAGTTTTTTGTTTCAACGTCATTGATTAACCAAAACTAAAGTGAAATTACACAATTTTATATAAAAAATTGAAAAAATAATAATATCAAAGTACACGTCGTAAAATTTTGCACATATACATGTATGTTTTCACATATGTATGTGTTAGAAATAAACCAGAATGGTGAATCAAACCAAACTATTCGTAGACAAGCTAGATATATAGGGGATATCCTTTATCACTTTGCTAATATGCGTAGGCCAATAGGATAGAGATCATAGAAAATTAATATAAAAATCGACGTGATAAGCATTCTAAGCAAAGTATGATAACAGCGAGATTTTGCATAATTAAGTTTATCAATATTTTTTAGTTATCAATATTTCTAAATATATAATATTTACATGCTTTTTCTATTGTTGGTTATTCATTTGGTCCAAATTTTCAAGATATTTTTTGTTTCTCTCTTTTAATGCAAAGAATATTTTATTTATTCTGTCAAATAGTGGACTTGTCAGAAATACGTCCCTCCCGAATACTCGCGAGGAAGACTTTTAATAAGGATAAGCTTATGGAAATTCTACTACAAAACGATTTATAGAAACAAGCCCAGTCTCGCTCACCCAAAGTTACGAGTCTAGTGATTCTATAACCGCCACGAGCCTCATATATAAAACGAGATATAAGCATTCTCAAACATCTTGCATAGTATCTTATTTTATAAACTTGTTTTTAGAGTGAATGGTCGACGGTTATCAGACTTGGATACAGCTTTTACAGCAAGGGTCAAAACAAAATTATGTCAAACTCTTTACTTTAGAAAGTTAATTAAAAGATTTCGCTATCCAAAACATTAAAAGCTCGAGACAGAAATTTATTTTTCACCCTTACTTGAAGAACATGCTGCTTTCTATGGATAATTATCGGTCTAGCTTGGTTTAGCGGAGTAATATCAAAAATCAAAAAAATCATATCGATAAATGCATTTAGACTCCGTTATATAGACTTCAGCTGTCGAAATGTTCAAATTCCAAAATTTTCAAAATATAGAAAATTAACTTTACGAAATTCATTTTCGGGCTTGAAAATGTTGAACATCAATTATACAGTAGGAAACATTTTTAGCTAGCGAGTGCAGCTCCGGAAAACAAATGACTCCGACCAATTGGAAATGACTGTCAACAACATCATCACAAGATTATTGAAGACGAGCAAATTTTCATGCTTGTTATCATATGCTTTCGGAAGCTTTCCCGCTAGCTCGAATCTTACTGTAATTATAAATTAATTTCTAAAAATAAGGCAATTAAAAAATCACGATGATGGTTTATTAAAAGTTTGGTTCACTTTGAGAGGATTGTTGTCAATCAAGAACGAATTTTAGAGAGATGATTTTTTCATGAAAATATGGAACAATACAAGCATATACAAGCATATGGATTACCGGACCTCAGAGTACAAATCCTAAATATTTGAATCAAGATATTAAGCAGCCAATAAAACCCTTTATTGCGTATAGGAGGCGTTCATTGGTCAGGTTGAGAAGTATCCACAATAAAATCTCATAATCAAATGCTCAGATTTCGCATTTTTCAAATATTTAGGATTTGTACTCTGAGGTCCGGTAATCCATATTGGTGGAATTTTTTTTCGTCCACACACGTGGTCAGCAAATATTTTGCAAAATTTCTCAATTTTCGGTAAATTTAGGTTTAATTTTTGATCGAACTAACCTGTATAATCTCAAAAAGGCTGGTTTCTGATTGACTTTGGTGACGTTAGATTTTCTTTTCAAGTTCAAGATTTTTGCTCCAATATAATTAGGAATAATTTTTGGTCGACCTATGCGTGATATATCGAATCGAACCGCCCATTTTTGGTAAATTATTGACGACCATCCCCTTAAAAACAACGTGTGTTTGTTTTTAGAGCAAATTAGAATATTTTTCAAGCTCCATTAAACTTTTGAAAGAGTGATTTAGACTAATAAAAAAGTTTTTTCATAGTCTAAAAGTTCGCAATAAATTGCTAAAGCCAAATTTTGATTATTCCGAAAGATTTAAATTTTCATTATCACAATTAAACAATCGTTAATTTAGAGTCAATTTAAAATTCGCACCTCCAAATAAGGCTCAGATGGAAAATTCACACTGATGCAGTATCAGTGATACTCCTACAATTTTCCTAAATAAAGTAAATGAGCACATATCACCTCTTTATGATCATCTTGGATTGTTTAAACAATTTAAAAGAACACATCAAGTGAACTTTTCTATAAACAGTATTTTCAAGCCAGCTTAGCCTCGATAAATGTGACGGTACGATACCAGAATTCAAGGTTCACATCGATAAAAGAATGTGACCAAAATGAAAAGTCTCCAGCTCAAAATGTAATTAAATTGAAAAAAGTCTTGCCTGACGTCGTTCGAAGGGGTCGACAAGGTAATTTTTATGGGAAAAAATTGATTCTACCGAAAAACAGCCAAATTATACGAAGACGATCACAAAAATTGACAATTTTAAGATTGACTGAAAACTACGAATTAGTTAAATAAATTTGTATCATTGTACTTCTCTCTAGAACTGTTTCAAACATTTTGTTTTCAAAAATCTGCGTTGTCATTTCTGTCAGATGGGTGATTTCAACAAAAACTATGATTTTCGATCAGGGCCTGCTGCAACTAGCAACTCGGGCATTTCAGACTCAAGTGATGAAATTGAAGCAAAATATCGTGAGCAGAATAAAGAACGAAAGTACTCAATCGCGGAAATGCAGGAAAGAATGGATTCTCAGGAATGATTGAATATAATATGATTAAATTTGGTCGTTATAAAATTTATAAAAAAAATAATTGTACTGTGTGTTCAAAAATCTCAAAATTCCTCCCCATCATCCCACTTGACGGGTTTGTCGATTGGCACACCAAAGTTAGGTAACCTAACTTTCAAAAATGTTTTTTTGACCCTAAATCAGCAATGGTTCATAGCATTTTCGGACCAAACGGTCATCCCTTTTTTCTAACTTTTAACTTTTTTTTCTCGAAAAATCGAGGGTTGAGACCAGGCCTCGGCAAGCCAGGCTTGACTTTGGTGGCTTGACTTGAGCTTGGCTTTAATATCAAGCCAGGTTTGCTGGCTTGAGTTGGCTTGCGGTGGCTTGACTTGACAACAACTGGGGATTTTCAACAAAATTTTGCTTAATTCTTAAGAATTTCTAGAATATTGGAAGTCATATTAGAGTGGCCGCGGTCGGTCAGGAATGACCAATGACCATGTGACCGATAAATAAGTAATGAGGAGAAAAAAAATCTTGGTACAATTTTTCCAAAAATGGCTTATAATGACCAAAAACGATTGTTAAAATTTTTTATTGTTCAACCGGAGTTTTTATGAACAAATTAATACGATAAAAATTTGTTTCATTTTTATATTCTAGTGCAGAGTGTAATTTCAATGACCGAAGGCCGATAAAGGGAGGTTTTATGTTTTCAATTCAATTTTGATGAAAAGTGAATCCCAATTGGCCTTCGGGGCTCATTTTTCATCAAAATTAAATTGAAAACATAAAGTTCTCTTTTATCGGCTTTGGCCGATTGGGGTATTTTCAAGAAAATTAAATAAAAAATAAAAAACATAAAATCTTTTTATCGGCCTTTTTTCGGCTCATTTCTAACAAATTTAAACTGAAAACATAAATTCCTTCGATAGCTTCGGCCGATTTGGGCCGAATTTTTCAACAAAATTAAATGAAAAATAAAAAAATCACTTTAATCGGTCTTCGGGCCTGTGAGGTCTTTTTCAACAATTTAAATTTAAAACATAAAATTTCTTTTATTGGCTTTTTGGGGCTCATTTTTAACAAATTTTAACTGAAAACATAAAATTCCCATCGATCGCCTTCGGGCTCATTTTCTTACAAATAAAAAACAACAAAATTCTCCTTGAGGGGTGAGTGCGCCGATTTTGACAGTTTACGAAATATTTTGGATATACTAGCAGAGCTGATATCCCAAAAACTTTTGCATCTTAAAGAACAACTTTTCACGGTGATTTGTATTTAACAGTAATCTGATAACAACCACCTACCATACACCTACGCTTTTAAAAAACTTCCTAAAAAAACATCAATACGCTTTTCTCCTTCAATTTTAATTAATTTTTTTGTGTCAGGCTCCAGAGAAGCCTCACACATAATACGCCTTTTTCTCGGAATTTTGCTTTTGGCGGCCATAAAACGAAAACACAATTATTGTTAATTTATGATTTAAATTGAAAGTGCGCTTATTGGTTTCTTTGACGCTACCAAGTTTAAAATTGCACCAAAATCCTTAAAAGTATTTTAAATTACGAAAAAATTATTTTGAAGCATTTTTGTCAAATTTTTTTTGGTTCTTAAATTTTGTCAAAATTCAAAATAAAAATGAAAAGTTGACATGGCCCCATAGAGATGCCGAATCGAAATTTTAGAAAAAATTATCTAATGCATTGTTAAACAAGTCTTGTGCTTTCAGATGCAGTATGAGTCGAAACTGTATCTCCTAAACTGGTGGAGGAGATACCTGTTGACTGAGCCGCCCAAACTGACCATTTCAAAATTTTAACTTTTTGTTTTTTCGCGTTTTTGTCCGCCAAAAGCAAAATTCCGAGAAAATGGCGCTAATACATTATGTGTGAGGCTTTTCTAGAGCCTGACACAATAAATAATGAAAAAAATTGAGGAAGATACGTTTGAGTGTTTTTTTAGGGAATCTTTAAAAGCGTAGGTGTCGGCGTAGGTGGGATTGTATCAGATTACTGTTAAATTCAAACTGATTGCCGAAGAGTTGTTCTTCAAGATTCAAAAGTTTTTGGGATATCAGCTCTGCCAGTTTATTCAAATATACCTTCGTAAAAGGTCCAAATCAGCGACACCCACTCTCCTAAGTAGGCTCAAAAATTCTTTTTTTGGCTACTGTAGCTAATTTTTCCTATGTACTCTTTGAAATTGCCTATAATTTGGCTTTGAATTTTCGAAGTAAATTCAAGAATAATTTCAAGCCAAATTATAGGCAAAAATTTTTCGAAAAATGTTAATTTTTGAGAAACGGGACATAATTTATTTCCAAAATTTTTCTGTGTCAATTTCTTCAGCACAGAAACTAAAAGTGCTCCGAAAATAAATAAAATCTGAACAAGTCGATTTTTGTAGTTTCTTCCTTATTTTAGTTAAAATATTGTTTTCTATTTCCTTATTTAAGTTAACCCTTGGACGTTCGAAAAAAAAACTTCAGTGGAGGCACAAAACCTCATTTGAGGTTCAACTTTCAGCGCTTATAGTGTGATAATCGGACATGGGATTTATCTCATTTTTATTTTTTATTATAAGCAGAAGGCCAAAAGTTTCAGAATAATTAATCAGATACTTAAAAAAAACTTTTCCAAGGGTATGTAAATAAGCAACGAAAATGACGTTTTTAGCCTTTTTCTCAAAAGTCTGAATTTTTCCATTTTCTCTATTTTTTTCAGAAATCACTCGCGAAAAAAACAAAAGTTCTAGCAACTGTAAAGTCATTATTATTTAAATGACAGATTCTCCAAAGACTTTTCTAATAACTGATTTACTCAGAAAATTTCTGCAGTTTGACAAGATAAAAGAATTAGCGATTAAAGGGTTTTCTGAAGAAATTGGCCAAAAAAGTAAGAAAAATTAACTTTTGAACGGATCATCGAAAATAATTTTAAATAAGATTTTTGACCTTCTTGGAGCAAACTCTATTTATGATTTTGCTGATTTTATTTTTAGAGCGCTAATTCTCCCCTTTTGAGACGTTTTAAACTTTTCAAAACCTCAAATGAGGTTTTTAACGTCCAAGGGTTAAATTATTGTTTTCTATTTCAAAAACTTGAAGTTTCGGAAGACTATTTTAAAAAGTATTTATTGATGTGAAAAACAAAAAGTTTGAACTTCAACAGGATATCTAGAAATCCACAGAAATGATTTTCTGTGACAGAAATTAGGGTGTCACCACTGGACTTGACTGAGATAAAAAGTCGGAAATGAGCAATTTCTGTTAAATCCATTGTGTTCCTAAGTTTATTTGAAGCAATGAATTGGCTTATGACATTTTTAAATTTTCAATGACTTATCACAAAAAAATGTAATTTTGACATCAAAAGTTTAAAGAAAAAGCCGAAAATATTTTAAATACCTTATCACAAAGAAATCAATTTTGATATTAAAAATTTAAAGAAAAGGCCGAAAAATATTTCCCAGCCAAACCTCTCAGAATTGTTTTTATCGTTTGATGCCAATATTGAGTCACTTCCGGTGATTTGAAAATCTCGATTTTTTAAAAGTTTTGAAAACATCTCGAAAAAAAACGATTTTTTAGCAAAAAATCAGTCATGACGGCAACCTAGGATATTTGATACTTTCTTAGTCTCTGTTTTGGCTTCCGGTGGTGACATTGTATTACAAAGTTGCAAAAACTTTTAGTTAAAGGTGGTCTAGTTACAGTTATTTTACTTAACATTTTTCCAATTACTGTAGTAGATGTGTCAGTTAGAGGTGTTTCACTAAGAACCTCACTGTATACACTTTTACGCTTAATCTAGTGTAACTGGTAACTAGGGTCAACTCACCATGATAAAAACAGACAATTAAAGCTCTTAACGACCTGAATTGAGTAATAATTGACAATTTTTAAGCTCCTCGAAGAATTTAATTTTTGACTTACCCCTGATTTCATGACCCGTTTCACCGAGAATTTACTACTAAGTAAACTTTACACATCAAACAGTCCGATGATTGACAATCATCTGAGTCAGATTTATGGGAAAAAAGTCAAGTCTGTTTTTGTTTGGTTTTGACTTAGAACATATATTGATATTATGTTCTCTTCAAAACATTATGATTTTGGGACATCATGAAAAATATTGTTTTCAAATATTTACGCTTGTACACCGAACGTTCTCATTTCAAGCCAATTTTTAGTAGGACAAACCAACAAGAAGCAATCCAGACTGTGCTCACAACGCGGCTAGACCATTATAAATATGTCAATGAACTTTCAACCTCTAACCTTCTATTTTGTAGAAAGATATTTCTATCAATTATCTTTAAATAATAACAACTTGTCGAAAACAATTAAGAAACTAAAATTTTTTTTTTATAAATTCTGAAGTTAACTTTCAGAGTAACATTCTGATCACGCGTGACCAGATGCCCTTCAATCGCAATAAAGGACCCGTAATCATTTATGAATGAAGCATTTACAAAGTGACCGATCGACTATTTTAATAATTGGCATTTGTGTTGTTTTTTTTTGAAAATTTTTAATGTATCACAGCAAGATCCGGCGGATAGGTGAAACGTTTTCGCCAAAAATCTTCACCTATCCGCCGGACGTCTGGGAAAATATGCTCTGATTGGTCAATTTTAAAATATCTAAAATTTATTATTGAGTTAAAGGGTGGTCAGAGTAAGAATTTGGGTCATTATCAAGTCAATTTTTCGTCACAAATGCGAAGTGACCGTTTTTTGAAACGTCAGAAACTACTTCGCTTAATAATTTATTCCGAAAAAATATACTGACTGTTTTTTTCCAAATAATATAATGACTATTTTTTTCCTAAAAAAATATAATGACTGGTTTTTTCCGAAAAACATAATGATTTTTTTGTGGAAAAATATAATTTCATTTTTTAGAACAAATGATGATTAAGATCCTCTCATTGAAGCTAAGGTAGTTTTTTTAAAGGGTGCCCGTTTCATAGATGATATCGAGAAACGTTTTTTGCATTCAACTGCCGACTAAAAAAGCTCTATGGAAAATTTTTATTAAGTTGATTTGACATCCGGTTTGCTGAATATAAACCGGAATTAATTTTTTGGTAGGTTCGAATCTCGATGGGCCCAATTTTTTTGTTCTTAAAATCAGCCGGAAAGTTAATTTTTCATGTTTTTTCATCCTTATACAGTATCACGATTGTCTACACTTTTCTCGATATCATCTATGGTTTTCCCGTTATGGTCATGAGAAGAGTGACGCGTCATGACGCCCTTTAAAAAAACTACCAAAGCTATTTTTTTTTCGATAATTTTATAACTTTATTGAAAAGATTTGAAGTACAAGAAAAATAAAATGCAGTCCCAAAGTCTAATCACCTATTTGATGATAAAAAAACGCACATCGCTTTCTGCCTACAACAGTCACATTCTCTTCGGAAATAAGAGTAATTTTCTTGGCATATTTTCAAATTTTTGCAAAAAAATAAGTTTATTTAAAAAAAGGATCGTACATCGTATGTGACATTAATAATGTCATATTATGACAGTGACATTAAAAATATTACTTTTACTGGCTATAATAGCAAAAACGTCAAGTTTCATTTTTTGACGCAATTCCATTTAATGGTTCCATAAAACGGTTTCCCAACGACCTTAAATTAGGTTTCAAATAGTGCGCCGATAACGGAAAAACCGTGGTAGCTAGGACATTTTGGTATTCGCCAATCATTTTTGAATTACTGAATCACCCAGAAAATATTTACAGTTTTTTTTCTTAGCATACACAGTTCTCACAAAAGCTTGCCCTGACCACCCCCTTAACATAACTTAGAAACTACACATTTATGTAATAGTTTCTGATTTATAAAAACAACTTAAATATGCCTATTTTTCGCTTGTGAATAACGCCCATCTTTTGCTAAGGAAAGTTTGAAAAAAAAACCCCTATCTTTTGCCTTCACCTATCCGCCAGAAGTCAGGGACAAATACATTTTATTTTCAGATGCGTAGGTTTTTGCGGAGGCTTACGTAGGTTTTTGTGTGGATTTCACCTATACGGCTTCCCCTTTACGCAGGATCCTGCTGTATAGTACTTATTTTTTCCAAAATTTTTTGGAATCACCACAAAAAACCTTTGAGCGTGATTCTTAAAAAGACTTTAAGACTTTTTTCATTACATTACATCTTTCTTGCTGCAAAAAAAGTCATTAAATAAATGCAATTAAACACAAAAAAAAAAGAGCCCGAAATGATCACGTGACCGTATATTCAAGAAATAAGGTTTGCCAAAATAGTTCTGTTTTTTCACTTGAAATTACTTGAATTATATTATTAAAAAACGAAAAAATATATGTTGATAATGAATCTGAGGTTATACGCTTGATTTAAAACGTCTGGTCACGCGTGACCAGATGTCACTTTGAATCCAGAAATAGTCTGCAATTCTGAGAGTAAGATAAAGGCAAAAATTTGTCATAATGATCGAACTTTTTTGATGTGACTGAAGGAGTAGCTGTTTTAAGCTTTCTGTTCCGTTAATTTATTGCTTGAGTATAAGTCTTGCTGTGGGCAATGGTTGATACAGTGAAAAGTAAATAGGCTTTTTACTAATTAAATTGTTCTCAAACTACTTAGTAAAATTAAACGAATTTAACTTGAGAAAGTCTTGCCTCTGGTCATTTCATAATTTCGATTGAAGCAAAAATCATGTTGCTATAACGTATCGGTTACTATAACCGTCGCGACTACTTAACCCGTCGGTTACTTAACCCCTACACATGATGATCCATTATCCTCCTGCACATTAGTTTTATGAAACTCAATTTGCGAAAATTAATATTTTTTTTGAAATAATTGCTTGATTTCGAGAATATGTTTTTTGTTTTGATGAGTATGAACGTTGAAATTGATCTGAGAGACAAAAAATCAATTTCAATCACCAGAGAAAATGATATAATTCTAGAGAATTTTCTTATACAGTATGTAAGATTTTTGTTTCTATTTTTCCAATTTGGATAACTTGCTATCCGTCAATTAGAACGATTAATTTTGGCCAATACCTACGTCTTTTCCAGATTGAACCAATCAAAACGGTGGGAATCAGATTTGTCCAAATTGGAAAAATAGGAGCAAAAATCTTGCATACTGTAGATTTGGTACTACCCCGCTACTAGCGTGGCAGAATTACGCGTCTCTGATTGGATTTCATAGATTGGCTCCTTAAGATGATAGGAATAGATGACGAATCGTTTTCGTAAAACGTCGGTGCCCTCTGAGTTGATTGTACCAGAAGAATAAGTTGAAGCTCATGAGAAACTATCGACCTTCGAATTTGTATCCAAATAATGCATTACCGATCTGATTTTCAAAAAATCGAAATTTATTGAAAATTTCTGGGTTGGGTTGGCAAGAAAGTTCATCGTTAGTTTGCTCGACGATGATGCTTTTTTGTTTCAGGGTAAAAACCATGTTTCTAGTTGATTCGGTTGTGCAGAGCCGTAGCTAGCTGAGAGTTAATTGTTTGCAATTCATTTGCCGGTATTATTCTAGTCTTTTATTGGAAGACTCCTCTGTGAATAGACCATTACAACAAACACAAATAAAAAATATTTATTTTATTTATATTCTCCTAAAATCTATCAGTGCTCAAACTGATTTTTGAGCTCGAAAAAATGGTTTTTATTCATAAAATTATCAGACTTTAATTTTTTTTTTGAAATCAATACAATTCTTGACCACATTCGAACTTTATGGCAGTATTTTTGGTTTAAATATTCTTCAGCTGAAAATCTCATTGTTGAGATCAGAGCTTTAGTGTACTATTTACTAAAAATTAGCAAAGAGAAGAAAATGAACTTGAATTCAAAATTCCACGAATTCATAGGAATCATACAATAGAGAGCCAGACTGAGATAAAAATTTATCTAATTGCTCAAGAATTCTTAACGAATAATTATATTTATAATTTATAGACTATAAGGGTGTCACGACATTATAATTATAAGGGTGTAGCAAGGGATTTGTTGATTTTCATCAAATTTCTGGTAATTATTCACAAATTTAATTATTTATATTGCCAGACTATTCAATTGACTGCAGTTAACGGATGAATAAAGACAAACAATGAAAAACATTGATAATATTTTCGAAAAAATCATCAACAAACTTTTATTATTTTTGCACTTTTCAAAAAAATGAAAGCCACTTTAANTCTGCTAGTTTATCCAAAAATAGCTTCGTAAACTGTCAAAATTTGCGACAACCACTCCCATAAGTCACCTAATTTAGGTGTACTCTTTTTTATTATGGACAGGCAACAAAACGCGCTTAGATAAGGTGCCTTGAGATCTTTTAGAAAAAACCTACCTGTATAACCAGCGTATTTTTAGATTTACTGTCAGCCAGTTATCCCGATGACCTCTGGGTGTATTTTACTGGCATCTGGACACATATTATCCTCACATTTATCTGCATGTTCATAATCATGATTTTACCTTCAAAAAATAAAGTTTAATTTTCTGCTTAAGAGTATCCCTGCTCCTAATTTGACATATTCTCGATGAAATATTAGCCAAACAGGGCTTTGAGGATATAATTCAGATTAGCCAGTTTGTGAAACCAGCCTTCAGCTTGCGTCAGAAATGTGTCACAACTTTTTTGTATGCTAACTCCAGACACTAAGCGAGACAGGGAGACCTAAGCCAAAACAGAAATCTATTCTCTCTCAGGTTTTATTTTGAAATAAACCTAAATTTTAACATAACCTGTATAATACTATTCAAAACTTTACAGAAGCGTTTTTGTCGATTAGTGCATATTTTTTTTTTAGAACATGCAAAAACCACCGTTTTTTGGACATTACGCCTCGAAAAATCTATCTCCTCCCAGGTAAAATTTGCAAATTAGCTCAAAATTTTGCAAAAGTAGTTCAAAACAAATAAACTTTACAGTGTTGTTTTTTTGCAATTCGACCCCAAACTCAAAATATGAATTTTTAGGTCACGTGAAAAATTTCCGTAAAAAATGTGCTTCGATTTTTTCAAAATAAGCTCAAAGAAAGCTGGGGAAACACTGAAGAGAAAGTTGGTTTATGTCAACCCGATATTTTGAAGTTATAGTGGTACAGATTGACACACACGTATTTTTGAACATAATTTGGAGAAAAATACTTAGGAAAAAATCGAAAAACTGCAAAATTTATGAAGAATTTTTTTGTTGTCATTTGGTTGTTTTATGAGTTCAAAACATAAACAATTGATTTGGTGCCCCTTAAAGTAAAAAATAACTTAAGCATAAATTTTTTTTGTCAAGAAATTGCAGGTTTTCACCTTTTTTCCCTCGTATAGGCCGAATTATCAACATACAAAAATATATATAAATATGTACATGCGATAAGAAAGCAAATCTGGAGTCTAAAATTTAGAGTCTAGATTCTAGACTGCATCATTCGAGGACCGCCCTAACTACTAAACCACCAAATACAAATATCAGTTAGAAGTTTCAAAAACTTTTACACACGATAAAATAGTTCATTTTTGATTATGTTAGCTCCTTAAATATCTGTCGATGATCGGGACGCTACATAACTCGCATGCGTATATAAGTACAAGTTTCTGTTAAAAACTCATAAAGTTAAATGCTTGATAATGAATAAACGAAAACGTTCGCATAATTGAAAATGAATAAGTACAAATAGTAGATTTTTAATATTTTATCTTCTTTGTTTTCAAATTAGCCTTTGTGACAGTCTAAAATTGATACATTTTAAATAATTAATTAAATTAATTTTAAATTATTAATTAAAAACAATTGAAAATCAAAAGTGACTTACATACGGCCAAGCTTTCGTAGGTCCTTGGTTACAACTTTTAAAGATACTGGTTGAGTTTTAAATTTATTATGGCTTTTGCTGAACTAGCATCAGGTCAAACTAAGAATGCGAAATTGTTCATTTTACGATAGATCGCGAGAAAAAAGTTCAATTGGTCACTCTGAGAAAACAAAAAAAAATTTCAACCGCACAAACGAGTTCTACGGGCACTAGAAAAGTGGCAAATCAAGTCTTAAAAAGTTATGTTTGGCTTCGTCTATTAACCGATTCTCATGATTTTTTTTTTCAAT
Organism: Oikopleura vanhoeffeni; assembly: GCA_004367855.1. Lineage (NCBI taxonomy): Eukaryota > Metazoa > Chordata > Appendicularia > Copelata > Oikopleuridae > Oikopleura > Oikopleura vanhoeffeni. The sequence continues at coordinate 716,377 of SCLH01000329.1, read as the reverse complement.
ATTCTTTTATTTTCATTATCTTAAGACTCTCAAGGTCGAATTTTAAATTTCCAGCTAAAACTCGAAATATGAATTTTTTGGTCAATTTCGAAAAAATTTCCGAAAAAAAAGTGCTTAAATCAAAATATATCGTCTTGAAGTAAGCCAACTTTCTCGTCTGTGTTTCACTGGCTTTCTGTTGAGCCCAATTTCGAAAACATTAAAGCACTTTTTTTTTCGGAAATTTTTTCGAAAATGACAAAAACAATCATATTTCGAGTTTTAGCAGGGAATTTCAAATTCGCCCTTGAGAGTCTTAAGATTAATTAAAATAAAAGATTATTGAAAAAATCATGACAATCGGTTAATAGACGAAGCCAAACATAACTTTTTAAGAATTGAATTTTGGCACTTTCTAGTGCCTGTAGAGCTCATTGTGCGATCGAATTTTTTTTTGGTTTTTCTTAGAATGCTCACTGACTTTTCTCGAAATCAATCGTAAAATTAACTTTCCCATTCTCAGTTTGTTCAGGAGAGCCGATTCAAAATATTTAATTAGCCTGGACAACCCCCTTAAGGGGTGCAGTAGTTATTTTCGACCACGGTCTCAAATTCGGTATTATTTTTCTTGTATCCACAACATCCACAGCACACGAGAAATTGATTGCAAGCACAAAAAAGTTTATTACTATCGAATAACTGTGTTCTAGAACATCGGATTGGCTTGCAAAAATAATTTATTTATTTACAATTCAGACAAAATAGGACGGATCAATGGCAGGGTCCATTCCGCCACCTGAGAGTCGTACTAGTCTCAATTACAAGAAAAAAAATCACCAGCAAAAAATTACACTAAATGAAAGTATGATTCCAGTATTATTAATTGTTAAGATTTTTGCTCCTTTTTCAATATTTCAATTTTTAGCCTAATCAATGTGATATGATGGCGCGCAGTAGATTTTGTGCATAAAATAGTGATTGCGAGAAATTTGACAGAAATTATTGAAATTTTTTCTGCTGGATATTTTAGCTTGGAGATTCCACGAAGATTAATTGAAAAAAACAAAAAATCGCATGTAAATAGTCCGTTTTCTCAAAAAATTGCATTTTGCCTATATCCCTTTATGACCTTTTGATTAATCTAATAGATGTGGGCCTGAAAAGAAAGCGGCCTCTGAGTGGCTAGAAGGGGTCTAGGAGTGTTAGCATTGGCTCCCTCAACCCACACTATTAGATTAACAAAAAAGGTGTCATAAAGGGATATTTGACTATAGCAAGGAATTTTCAAAAATAATTTTCGCGAAAATTAAGATGAATTTTTATAAGATATTTTCTGTTGCAGGAATTTTGTTGTGATTTTTGGATACGTGGATATCACGAAATAGATCATGGGAGTAAAAGCACAATTAGGTTTTATGCATTTAACGGCTCATGTTCAAATATTTTCCAAAAATTTATCACTTTTATACATTTCAAGGTTACGAACTACAATGTGCAATTAAAAACATAGATGTTCACCTCATTCTCACAAAATATATTTGAGTTTTAAAAAGGGCTTATTTCTCCCCAGCACATTTCTGGAAGCACCCACAATCCCCTTAAAATGTCAAAATTATTTCAAACTTATCAGTGATATTGTCACTGTATGGTCCATACCGTATGGACCATACGGCATGAAAATGATATAAACGAAAACGTTAGCAATCGAAATTAAATATTCCGAATTAATTGTTATCGAGAATATTTTAATGAGGGTATAATATATATATCTAGCAAGAGGGTTTTTATCAAGACCCCATTTCCGGAGCTGTCTTATCATTCATCATCTAGCTGAATAATAAGCTTTCATACTTAATATATTTTTTCAAATAGTTTTCACTGACTACTTTTGATTGAAAAAGTCAGCTTAGAATCGTGTTGTTTAACTACAATTTCATTATATCACCCAACGAGAATTTGAGACTAACGTAACATGGTAGTTTTGCCAGTTGGTCTTTCAAGAATGAATTCTGGCAGAGAATTTAATTTTGGAATCGAGGCCGAATATTATGGTTCATAAAAAATATGTCGCAAAAAGGTATTTTTGAAAAAAGTCAAGAGAAATTTGTTGATTTTTGTACATTTTCTAAATTTGAAATGCTAGAGGTTATTTAAATGCATGAGATCACGTTTAACAACGTTGAACAATAAGTAACAATAAATCAATAATCCAGATTCATTTAAATTCTATAACTTTTGTTCAGTAGCGCAAGCAGGGATCGGCAGAGTTTGCTCTGCTCTGCTCCACTGGTCTGCTCTACTTTTTTCAGAGCAGAGTAGAGCTGACTTTTCAAAATACCTACCGCCTGAGTTTCAAGCGTCCTTTTTTTTATTCTAGTTTGAATATTTTTTTATAAAAATTTTATTCAGTCTTAAAAAACGAAATTTTGTCAAAAAAATTCACAAGAAATCACCAAAATAAAACTTCTTTTTTCCGCTTGTCCGATTCGGACAATTTTTTCGACTAAATTGTTTTTAAATATTTAGAGTTTTTTTCAAACGGCGAAATTTAAACGGTTTGGCCACTCTATAAAAAGTTTTTAGTAAAAGTTTTTCATCAAGAGCCCATATCCGTATCTGTCAAAATGCACCGACCCCCTTAAGATAGGCTACACGAAAAAAGACTTTTTGAATAAATTGCATACATTTTTCCCTAATAAGAAAAGTGAATCACTTTTTTTGTAATTATTTATGTGCACATGACGTCACATCCTCTTTGTGTGGCGTCAGATAAAGAGGTTGACCAATCAGACTGGTTCTCAGAATTTGCAACTTTTTTCAACTTTGGTCTACTGACTGATTAAGCACGTGACATTCCCACGCAAACTGACGATAAAAACCAAAACGATCCACACAACACACACCACTTTAACTTTGTCAGAAAAAAAACTGTTTTATTTTTAAATAATATTTTTTTAATTAATTAATTAATTTGTGTTATTCAGAAATTCGGATTTTTAGAGAGATGATGAAGACCAAGTTATTATTAGTGTTGACGACTTTGGCCACGGCCTCGTATCCTTATAACAATTACAGGGAGAAATCAGACAGGTTAGAAAATGTTTGAATTATTTTTTGTTCAAAATATTACGGATAATTAGCTCGATTTTTTGAAATTGCTAGGGTTTGCCAGAATTTTTGATGCCAGGATGTTATCTGTCTCAGCGTTTTTTCTGAAGAGACATCTCAGTAAAATTTTTCAACAAATTTGATAATGAAATTATCGGTCAGATAAACATATGGTATCCAAAATAATGTAGATAAAATTCGAAAAAATATGGCGCAAAAATGAGTTAAAAAAATAAGTCTCATCAAAATTCGAGTGTAAAACTACGAAGTTTGAAACTGAAAAAATCTTTGAGGGTTTACGTACAAATATTACGTGTAAATATAGTGACTTCCAACTCAAAAGTTTTAAGGGTTTGGGTGGTCACCTTTTTTTTAATTATTTTTTGATTCAGATTTATGTGTAATTTATTTTTCAGATTAACAATATTTTAACTCCCTCGAGGACATATCTTTTTTTCTTTATTTCGAAAACGCACTGCTAATATTTTAAGAATATAAAAAAAATGTCTGATTATGACCTTTTAATTGTTTGAGAGGTTAACTTGGGTAATTCATAACAACTCTACCCTAGTAGGAAATAATTTCGTTATACACGAAATTTAACTCCCGTAGTGTCACAGAATAAAAATGTTCTAGACTCTAAGTTAAATATAGAGAAAAAGTGTGTTCAAATCCACGCGTGGCTTCGAAAACACTACGGAAGTTAATCTGGCCACTTTTGACATAAAGTCCAGGATAATGATGACGTTTTTTATAACCTAATGTAATCTCTAAAACAGTTAAGAGTTCATTTATAAAAGAATGTTTTATTTTGAATATTTGGGCGGGGTTACGAAATTATAGTAATTTCCAAATTAATTTTGACGGGGAATTTCAAAAACACCACCAAAACAGAACGAAGAATCGAAGGGGTTTATAAATCTTTTTTATAAAGAAATATAGACCATAAACTAAGGACAATATGCAAATATCAGTTGTTCCTTGTGACAAAACCATCACAGTAGATAATTGTCTTAATTATGTTTAAAAAAGTCTTAACTTTAGACTGAGGGCCGTCCAGAGTTTAATATTTTTTGATATCAATGGTTTATTTTAGTTCGTAATTTGAGGTATTTTAAATTTAGTATGTAGTGCAAGCTTGATAAATTAATTAAAATAAATTGAAAGCTTTATGGTTGTCAATAATAAAAGTGGCTGCAGTTAATAAAAGTGGCTGCGGAAAAACAGTCAAAAAAGCAGTAAAATTACGCAATGAACTTGTTAAAAACGGTCTTTAATAAAGATCATTGATTTTTTGACCTTTTTTCCGCAGCCACTTTGTATTAATCAGCACTTTTAATATTGACGACCATTAAAGCTTTCAAATTATTTTAGATAATTTATCAAACTTGCACTAAATACGCACTAAGTATGCCATCTTATGAATAATATTTTTAAAATACTTTAGATTCTGCGATTTTGAAGTTTAATTCTGAACTTTGAAAATAAGATTTAATCTTGAGATGATAGACGATTTGAAATAAGGAATTTCAAAACTAAAAATGGTATCAATGTTTTAAGCTATCTTGTAGAGATTTTTTTTTGGTCATTTTAAGACCCAGAATTTTTTTGTTCTTCAAAAATTTAAAAGAAAAATCGATTTTTCGGTAAATTTTTGAGATTTTCCAGGTAGTTCGGAATCCAGTTCTAGCGAAGCTTTATTAAGTGCTAGAAAGCTTATTTTTGGGCCAGTGAAAATAAAGAGTTTTTCGGTTACCCGTTTTTTTTCTTTGAGGTCGGCCACCAATATTTGACCTCAAATAATCCGTCAAAGTTCAATGTCAATTTCAGGTTCATCGTATTGAAGAACCGGAAGAGTAGATTTTCTAATGAGCGTATTAAAAACTTTGGGTCAATTATATACTGTCAGGTCGCTAGAATGCTAAAACTGGTCAACACTCAAGGTCGAACTTAAGTCCAGTTTCGGCTCTCTAGCGACCTGACGGTATATAATTGGCCCATAGTTTCTAATACGCTCATCAGAAAGTCGATTCTTCTGATTCTTTTGAGGGAATTTTCAAGTCTATACGATGAACTTGAAATTGACCTTGAACTTTGATGGGTTATTTGAGGTCAAATATTGATCGCCGACCCTAAAATCAAAAAACCGGGTAACCGAAAAACGCTTAATTTTCACTTGCCGAAATATCAGCCTTCTAGCTCTTAATACGGCTTCGCTAAAACTAGATTCCGGACTACCTTTAAAATCTCAAAAAATTGACCGAAAAATCGTTTTTTTTAAAGAAATTTTTTAAAAAAGAAAATCCTACGTCTTAGAATGACCAGACAAAAATATCTTACAAGATAGCTTAAAAACATTGATACCCATTTTTGAGTTTTTTAAATCCTTATTTCAAATCGTCATGATAAAGTATCGAAACGTTGATTAAATATACATGTTTTTTTTATTAACGATGAAAATATCAGCGGAAACAAAACAACTTGGAATTATTTTAGAATATTACGCCTATTGAACTTCAAGATTTTGAAAACCGGATATCTGATACCCGGATGTAAAAAAAAACTGTCCTGAGTCAGGACTCCTGACCCAAAATTTTCCGAATCACATTTTTTGCATTAATTATTATTTATACAGTACTAGTTAGTTTCAAATCCTGAATCAGATGCCCTTAATTTATGGTGACAACAAATGTTGTCATCGATAATTTATTTCCCAACTTTCTGCAAAATATGATCTCTTCTTCACTGATTTATACATGTAGTTTATTTATAGTCGTAAATTTACGGTTTTTTAAAGACCGTTTTTTCTAATATTTGAGTTACATTATAGAGTTTTTCACAGTTGCAAAAAGTTTACATCATGTATTAACTGTTACAATAGAAATGAGGGGGTTCCGGTGTTGTGTGGTTACAATGCGTGTCACTTATTGGCTCTTTAGTTTAACACAATAGCTGCGCCCACACAAAAAAAATTCGCTAATTCGGAGAATCCCACGTTGGTATTGTACAACAAACTTTTTTTAATCGATCAAAAAGCCGCATTTTTCTCTAGAATTTGGAAAATTTCACCACAAACTTTTATCGATGATCCTAAATTGACCAAATGTATTTTTTTGATTTTAAACTTTAGAATAAACATCAAAAAGGTGATTGTATATTTTTTTGCATCAAGGATAAATTTCCATGCTGAATTCTCATTGCCAAAATCATATGCATAAAATGACGATTTTTAAGCCCTGACTGACATCATTTATTTTCTCGAATAGATATCGTAATAATTTTATTTGACTTTTAAAATCGCCATAATTATTCTCGATATAATTCACGCGTCTACGTAATAGATTTATTACCTAAATTGCAAATTTCGCGCAAATTTGCTTTTTATCAATTTTCCATATTCAAAATGTACACGTTTGGGCGTTTTATTTGAATATAAAGTTTTTTTTGAAAATGTTCATCATTTCCAAGAAATATTCATTGCCAGATTGTAAGATAATTGTTTAGTATTTTTTTCGGGCAAACCCTAAGAAGCATTTGTTTTATTCAGCGCCATTTTTGATAATATTGATCTTTTTCTGTGCTTTTGGAACAATCAACTTGGGCACTTTTATTGATAAAAGAGAGTTAATATTTATTTAGTCGTATGCCAGATGTTCTATTTCAATCAATTTTCAGCAAGAAAATTTTTCCTGGCACAAAAGGCACTGGTTTACACTCAAGCATAAGTATAGGGGCGACTATGAGAGGCCCCTAAAGTAGAAAAAACTTTAACGAAAAGTTTTAATTTGGCCATTGGGCTTCATGGTGCGCACCTATAGTATAATTTTGACCATTGTTTCAAACTATTTTATAAGGTCATATTGTCAGGCAAACAATTAAAACGGACGACAATATTTTTGACTCTAATAATTATTAATTATAGGAAATTATTTTTGAACTAAAAAAGTTTTTTAACTAATTTTTTCCTAAAATGTTTAACTCATTCGGTTGATAAATGTTTGCGAACAAAATAAAAATTTTTAACAAATTTTTCTTGTTTTTAAAAAGTTTTTTCGGTTTAAAATGTTCTTAGATTAAGATTTCTGAGATATATTTTTTTGTTAAAAATTTATTTTTTGTAGAAAATTACTTTTTTTTGTCGAAAAAATTTTTTTTGTTGAAAATTGCTCTTTTGTTAAAAATTGTTTTTTGTCGGTAATTGCTTTTTTGCTAAAAAACATTTTTCTTCATAATTGCCTTCTTGTTAAAATTATTTTTGAATTTTTTTCAAATGTTTTTGTTAAAAAAAAACTTTTGATTAATTATATTGTTTTTTATATGATTATATTAGGAAAATATTGTCGAGCGGCAGTTATACGCATCCGTTGTGATTGTTGGCATAACAATATCAATTTTTTATAATTTGTAAAAAAAGATAATATTGTTATGCAAACAATCACAACGGATGCGTGTAACTCCTGCTCGTTTTTTCGACTCCGATAATTTGTAATCCCCAGCGTTATAAAACCATAATTTCTGCTGATATTTTTTTTGAACATTTTGGTCCAACATTATGAGAAATTATATTTAATTATTGGATCATAGTTTAAACCTTATTTTTGCATAATAAGTGAAAAAGGTGAAATATTAGTCAGTTTTTACGATTTTTATTCTTTCAAACCAAAGCTGGAAAATTACTATTCGAATTAACATATTTTGAGATTCAATGGCTTGATCTTTGTACGGATTTAAATTTCATAAACTTTTTGGTCTTCAAATGACAATAGATAAACTGAAAAATATACTTATTGTCTGAAAAGATGTGTAATTTCTGTGATTTCGATTCTCAGCAGTCGCATCAGTCATCTTCAAATATATGGGATTACTGTTTATAAATTTTCTTCCCAGTAGTTTTAATTCGAATACATACAGTCGTTTCAAAATTAGCTGGGATTTCGGGAAGTCATAATTATTTGAAGATTTTAAAGATCATTTATAGATACATTCAAGAAATATGATGAATATGTACTTGTACAGTATGCAGATTAAACGGGTGGGTAATTATTCGCAGCAAACAAAATTATAACTTACCGAACATTTTATTTGTCTGAAATGCAGCTCGAAAAATAAATAAATAAATACAGATGCCCTATATATATATCGCTGGCCCATTTTGCCATGAAACTGACTTAATTTGATGATTTTCAGCTTTAATCTTCCAAGTGCCCATATCGCCGAAATATTCAATATCGTCTAAGTTTTTTGGTAATTTTTTTTTGCGATATCGGGCTTCCCCTGTTAATTTAATAATGCTTAAGGGGGTTCTATAGGCAGTCCATATATTTTGAACAAGAAATGCTATCGACCTGATTCTACGATTTTAAACGTCGACGAGACTTGTTTAGTTACAAATAACACAAAATTTGTAAACAAAATTACAAAAATTTTCCAAAAAAACATTGAATTTTTTTTTGAGTGTAAAAAAAATAAAATGTTTTGATCTATAGCGCTCGAACTATTGATATTTCGAACATAGTTTAAAACGCGATAGGATAACATTGAGATCGAAAAATAATTTTCAAACTTTCCTTCTGGGAGTTAAAAAATGACATTGAAAATTCGGGCGCAGTCATTTTCTACCAAATTGTCAGGATAATCTGTGATACATGTTAAATTAGTTTTGTAAATCACATGTAAAAAAATAAGACTGTCCGTGGCCAAAATAGCAAAACATGGTCCTTTTGAGCATATTCGAGACATTTTTAGGATGAAAATCAAAAAACGACCGCAGTCATTTTTTTTGCTTTGCTATTTCACAATTTATGTGTTAGTTTGAATATTTTCTGAAATAGGACGAGAAAAAATACGACTTTTGAATAGAATTTATTGCTCCCGGTTAACCTTATTTACCGGTTGGTTCTACATGTGATATTGAAAATTTACAGCAAAAGGTGTTCACTAGATTATGAAGTATTATTCCAAAGATTTCTATGATACTGATATGTCGCAATAAAAAATTATGAGCCCCGAAAAAAGTCCGGCTGGCCTATAGAACCCCCCTTAACTAATTGAGATTTAAATATCATTTAATCAGCAATCGAAATTTGACGACAAAAACTCTAGATTTTAGTTTTTACAAATTTACATGTAGCTGAATGATTTTTATTTATTATAATTTTTTTCCAAGTTTTGACTACAGGCACGATAGACTAGATCCATTTAAAGTTACTCTTGCTCTCGTGTGGTATACCATGGTAGTTTTTCAGCTTTAGGTCCTAGTATCACAGTATCAGCCCAGAGTATCAAATGGAACGCGTTCCGTTATTTTGCGTTCCGTTCCATTCCGCGGTCTTTCGTTCCGCGTTCCGTTCCATTCCGCGGCCTTGCGTTCCGTTCCGCTTTTTTTTGAATTATCAATAGGCAATTTTTATGAATATAATTTATTTTAAGCTAAAAATATAGTAAACTTTTGTTTTATTAGTAGGTTTTCAAAAATATAAAATATCAATAATTATGCATTTTTATTGGGTTTAAAATGTTGAATAAATAATTGATTTTTCTTGCTATAAATTCAAAATTACAGATAAAACACAAACTGTCGTTTTTATTTTCAAAAATGTCAAAATAGACGTTCCGTTCCATTTGATACTCTGGTTTAGGGTGTTATCGGGTTTTCAGCATTGCAAATCTACGATAGTTATGAAAAAACGCACGAATACATTTTGTCCAAAATTTTTCAAAGATCGAGAAAAAAAGTTCAAAAATTTCAAATTTTTTGAGAAAATGGCAGCTTCTGATTAGCTACAAATCGACTTTCTCTTAATAAAAAAGTAATTATATGAACGAAAAAAAATCAATAATCTCCTAGTGTGGTTATTTTTTATGCAATAAGATAAGGGAATTTTAAGACTAATTACATTTTTGTCGTCAAAATACGTTGGTCGTTTTGTTGGCCATAAAAACTGTCAGATAAAAAACAGTGGTTTATGACCTATCAGCACACATATTTCAGTGACGACACGTATTTCGCAAATATTCTAGGCTCGTTCTAAATCATAATTTAAATATCCCATTATTGCCCTCTGCCAAAAATTTGGGCCCTCAAAACTTCGGGGTTGAGAAAACAAACTGCACAATTATCTAATTAATATAAACATTTGAAATTGTTTTCAATAGGACCAATATTTTTTATTTTTTTTCTAAGATCACTGAAATTGTCTAATTTTTGTTAAAAAATATAAACAAAGGTCCTTGAAAAAGTAGAAACAATGGTCTGATTCGGACCAATTTTTATTTTGTATTATTCACTAGTTATTTGTGCACAGTAGTTTCAGTGTTTTTGACGACCACCTACGATTACGTTCCTGATCAACCAGAAACAATTTTTTGTAGTATTTACCAAATTTTCATTCAATTTTTGTTCAATTTTATATTTTGACCACTAGTCAATGCTCATATTTTTAAAATTTCAAAATCATGCTGTTAATGACTTAATTGCCAATCTGTTATCAACTCAGACTTCGAAGCTTTTGGAATGTGAAAGCGTGCTGAAAATACTCAGTTTAATTAGTAGAGAGTCACGAGTACGGCCATAACAAAAGGCTTAACTCAAGGCCACAATTTTTTCCCAATCGTTAACCCCCTCACACCCTTTGACTATCTGAAGGAAAACAAAATTTCGGGAGCCAAAACGGCGCAGAAATAACATCGTCACAGACCTAAAATCCAAATATGCCATAGAGGTTGCACTTTTATTTCCAAAAATATTGTACAAAATTTTATACGATTAGCCGTTCGAAAGTTATTTTTTCCAACTTTTTTTTATGATTTTCGCCAAAATTTCTTAAAAAATTAATTGTGTAAAAACGATACATAATATCGAAATTCTAAGGAAGCCAGTTTTTAGGAAAGTACTTGAGTATTCTTTTGATATTAAGTTTATTTTTTTCTTGCAGTCTATTACGAAGAATAATTTTTTCACAAGTGACTTTATGAAACTCAAAATAATGAAAAAAAAATATATTTTTCAAAAAATTATTTTTCGAAGATTGAATTAACCGCAATTTAACCCAAATAAAGCCGACAAAGACAAATCGATCAATGTGTTAGAACATTAGGGTGATTACTGATGTTGAGGTTATCATCTGATGTAGCAATATTTTTACATTTTTTGCTGCATATATTTTGACGCGCAGCGATATGAATAATTGTTTGTAAGTGATCGAGATATCATATTTCAAATCTGAGACCAGTTATAAATAGCTAGAGTTTCACTTGTTAATTTGTAACTTATTTGTCATCGTAAAAAATGTATGGTTTTTCAAGAAATAAAAGGTGAGTGAACCTCTCTTTTCTCTCGCAATTATCTAATTAACAAACTTTGAAATTTATAAATGTTACGTGTTATTTACTTAATTCTATCCTTGATCTCAATCAGTGATAAATAAGTGAATTGATATATTTTCCAGTTTTCCCGTGATAAGCGCTCAAAGTAGTGCCTTTAGATAGGCTTTTGGGTGTGAGGCGAAGTTCTCGTTTTTGGGACTGAGGAGGTTAAAATGTGAAGTTTTCGTACAACTAGTATAAAATGTTTAAGATTATACTTAAGTGTCCCGTGGAACTTTGACGTCAAAAACCTAAATAATCGTGTGATGTGATTGGTCAATACGCATTGACTATTTCGTATTAACCAATCAAATCACGCGATTTTTTAGGTCCCTGACGTCAAAGTTCTACGGGACATGTAAGTATAATCTTAGATATGTAGTTTTCGACACGAACAACATTGGAACAAAAGTATTGGGGTTTTATACTAATTAAAAAAAACTGTTATTTTTTTGTATTATGCGTTTTATTTGCACTTTATCAAAAATACTAGTATATATCATAAGTTTATAGCAGTTGTCCAGAGACAAAAGTCAAATATTTTGACTTAGAACAATGCCTGATAAACTCATCAAAATTATATTTTTTGGGTAACGAAAACTTTAAGAAGATTGGCTTGACGACCCAACAAGCGTGCTTTATCAATTGGCTCATTTTGTAACAAATGTTTTTGGTCATTTTATGCCCCCTTTTTTATTTTGACATTTAGCACGCATGGTTAACTGCTACAAATTAATTCAGAAAAATAGTTTCAAAGATTTGTTATCATAAACCGTTTATGCACTAAATAAGCTATTCTGTCAAAAAATCTCATATATTTTTATTTCAAGTAGTTTTTACTATACAGTATGTAGTAGTTAAAATTTCTGATATTTATTTTCAAAATTAACCAAAAAATTAAAGAAATATTGTAGAAGGGGGGGGGGGTGCAATATCGCCGAAAGTTTTTGTCCCAAAAAAAATCGGGGATATTGGGCATTTTCGGCGATATTGTTACTTTCGGCGATATAGCGAAAAATAAATTTTCTTGTTCAACAAATGAAAAACGAGCAGGCGTTCGAAATGACGTCATGTGTCGAACAATTTTTTTAATTTTATAAGGTGTTATACAATAGGTTCAAATGAAGTGAATCACCAAAATGCGTAGAATTAAGTACTCCGCCAAACGAAGTCAAATAAAAGTTGAAAAGAGTAAAATTGGGAAATTCAATCTTGAAAATGACGTCATTCATGACGCACTCAAATTAATTTGTAATAGAAATCTCAAAAAAATGCGGTGATATTGGGCATTTTCGGAGATATTGGCACTGGAAGTATTTGATCTGAAAGTATTCGATTTAACAAAATTAAAAATACCAAATTTTGAAACTGATAGATCTATTTCCCGAAATGAAGCTCTTACTGCAGTTGATTTTGGTCGAAAATAGTGTTTCGGAGAATTCAGCATGAAAAAATTTCAGGGATAGATCTCAAAGCCACAAACACCACCCCTAAATCAACAATTTTTATCAATTATCTAGGTAAAGATGCCATATGAATTTTCTGATAATAATTTGAAACGATCGCAAAAATTCAATTCGATTCGGGCTGAAGAAATGTCAATTATTGCATATTTACACGTTTTTAAAGTCATGTCTCATGATTCATTTGACAAATATCTTGCAAATATTCTGCATTTTATCTAAGAGACGGTCCCTAACCATAGATCAGCTTTCCTGCGATTTGGAAAAATTGAATTATTGATCGTATCCTGAAAATTCGAACCGTACAGTACGGTCCGTACTATTATTTTTAAAAAGTAGTAAAAATTCGATTTTATCCCAAATTTCGGCATTCAATGTCAAATTAAAAAAAGAACAGTACCACAACCGTACCGTACCCAAAAACCGTTTTTGACCAAAATCCTAACAATAAATGTCAGTTAAACTGAGTCAGTCTGACTCAGTTTCAAGGGTAAAAAGGAATTTTTTCGAAAAAATTTTGCATTAAACTTTTCCGGAACTATACGTATTATCGTATATACTATATACTATTATCGCAGACTCAAAAATTGAGTTTAAAAATTTTCGAAAATTTGGAGATGAGACTTTATTCTCAAATTACCAAAAAGCTATAATGCCCAAAAGGTACCTGATTTTGAATATTTTTACTCAATTTTACAATGTGTCCGACTCCGGTTCAAACGAAATATACATGTTAGAAGGCCTAAATCGTGTAAAAAATATTTTTTGAGGCACGGATATTCTAGACATTTGCTGGATCAGTAAATGAAACTTTTTCGAATTACCCAAAACCTGAAATTCCTGCAACACTTTGCCTTAAATACACATGTGCTGGCGGGGGTATGTAACCCCAACCATGATAGCAGCGCAGCTGCTATAAAATATCTCAGGGGGAAAAGACTTAGTTCTCACAAAGTTTTATCAGGTAGTATGCCTGCCCAAAATGAGCGAGTTTGGAAGGGGGTTTCAGTCGCAAGATATTTTTTCATTGAGGTTAATGTATAAAAAGTCCAGTAAAAAAATTGATAACGACGACGACAAAAAAATATTCAGCGATAACCAACAGATATGAGCACTACTAATGACCAAAATTCCTGGCGGTTTTAAAGGAAGTTCCATCGTCAGAACTTGTTTGAATATAAAAGCCAATAGATCGGTTTAAGAGCGAGAAAGAATGGCACTGCTGCCTGCTTTTTCGTCGGATTTCTGAAAAATTTCAGAAATATTATCTCAAATTTTGCATTTAAGATAACCAGAGAATTTCTCCCGAAAAATAAAAGTTTTTTACGGTTTCTAACATTTATCTATAACAAATAACAGCATTATCAATATTTTACTGAAGTCAGTTTACTTCTGAAGAATATACAAATATTATATGAAATTGTTTGTGAGTACTTTCAAATCTAAAAAAAATTTTGTAAAAGAGTTGAAAAAATTTAAATTGCGTTAATGACTGAAGCAACCGAGATTTCAAAAAATGTTCTCACAAACTTTTTCGACCTTGGGAAAGCAAATTTTCTTTGATGTTTAAAGATCGATCTCAGAAGCGCCCCTAGTCATATGAAGATTTTTGGATATAAAGGGGGGGCATATCGCCGCTACGACGCAATTTCACGATTTTAAGCTGAATTAATTTCAGTGCCCCTGTCGCCGAAAGTGCCAATATCGCCTAATTGCGTGGGCGTTTGAGGTTTTTATTAGAAAACTTCGTTGAATGCGCCATGAATGACATAATTTTT
>SCLH01000329.1:664189-701673 GCA_004367855.1 Oikopleura vanhoeffeni | reverse complement strand
GATTACTTAATTCAACGCATTATGGTGAATTACTTCATTAGAACCAATTTTTAAACTCCTTATAAAATTGAAAAAACTTTTGAAATTATGACGTTATTTCGAACGTCTTTTCAATTTTTTGACGAAACACATTATTTTGTTCCCATATATCGCCGAAAATGCCCGATATCGCCAAATTTTTCGGGAAAAAAAGTTTCGGCGATATCGGACCTCCACCTGTTTTGTTTAACGGGCAGATTTTCTTCAATATTTCATAACAACTTTGTAAACCATGAAAAAAGTTGGAGGAACTCTTATCGTCAACCCATGGGTAAATGGAACTGACGAAGACTGTATTTATATTGAAAAGCCACCAGTAACGACGGTGGCACCAGTACCATGTAGACCTGGCGAAAAATGTTTAGATGCAGAATTAACCTTGTCACCACCAATTGAACTTGAGGGAGAGGTCCTTAATTGTGAATTATTAGCTACGGATTTCAATTTTGCTGTCAAATTCCAGCTGCGTTGGGATCGCTATCCTGATAAAATCGAACTTTCTGAAACAATTGTTAAAGTTTTTCCAAATGGCGAAAAAAACGTGGAGTGGGAACTCGAAGTACCTTCAGATATTGAAAGTAAGATAATTTTTGCGATTTTATTACTTTTATCAAATCAGAATTTATAATGAAAAATCAAGTATTTAAGACAGTTATTATAAGTTATTATTTATAAGTTGTAGGCTACAACCCCCTCAAATACCCTATCATGTCCTGTGTATAAAAATCGAAAACGAACCTTTTTGGGTATTGTTCTGATATTACGTTGTTTTAGAACACAATAGCGCAGAAGGAATGAAATTGTAGTGAAATTTTCTATATATATTATAGACTGTGAAAAACAATGAAAAATCTGAAAAATTAATTTTTGAAATTTTCGAAAAATTTTCCAGAAATAACTCAAGATGGGTATCAAAAAAACAAGACATAATTTTACAAAGTCAGGCTTTATCGAAAATCAGAGCTTCGATTGATCGAATTTTTAAGATTCAAAGCCATCAACTTATTCAACCTTAATAATGACTATGACACCTATGTGGGCTGATGGCAAAACTATGGAAAATGTCGACTATCACGATTCCTATCTTGAAATTGTAGAAGTGGAAAGAATGCTGATTCAGTCAGACAAGGCAAAATATAAGCCAGGCAATTTAGTTCAATTTCGAATCTTAACAATTGACCAAGATCTCAAGCCATTAGATGCTGAGGTGACTTATCAAATCAAATCGCCCGAAGCTAATGTAATGGGTCAAGCAACAGTGAAAGTGATCGATGGAGTTTTTGCTGGAAAATTTCAATTAGATGCTTATGCTGAGCAAGGGATTTGGAAAATGGAGGTTAATAACTAAAAAAAATCATGTAATTCAATGATTTTATTTTAACAATTTTATCATCACAACGGTCTCCATGAGCAAATAAGTCAAACCATTTGAACCTTCTTCAAGTGTTATAACACGTTATGTTATAACATGTTATATCAAGATAATTTTTGTCGGGACAAAAAACTTTTTTCTTACGTTTTTAGTTTGAGGACGATTGCATTCTTAATTTTCTCCGCTCGCACAAAAAAGAACGGCTCTTTATGATCCCCCTGATTGGTATTGTAAATACATATGTATATGACCAAGAATATGACCAGAATATGTGACCAGTATAACTCTTCGAAAACTGAAAACAAGTCTTCTAGATAATTTTCAAAAAACTGTGTTTTCTAAAAAGAGAAATAACTATTTTCAACAAAAACACGAGTAAAGTAAGGAATCGAAAAAAAGTGTTGCTGAACATTATTTTACTTATGTTCAAATTGTAGCCCTTAAAAAAGATCACAATCAGTAGAAAAAAAATCAGAAAATTGTCAGCTTACTGCTCAAATATGAGAAACCGTTTTTAAAAAGTGTCTACAATTGTACTATAACCCCTCAACCTTTACTATCTAAGGGCAAAATTTTTCAGGGGCAAAAGGCGCAGATAAAACTCGTCACAGACTACAATCATATATGTCAATTAATTTGCAATTTTATTGTCCAAAGAATATTATGTGAAAACTTTTATACGATTACCGTGTCGAAAGTTATTTTTCCTACTTTCTTTTAAGATTTTCGGAAAATTATCCTAAAAACAATGTAATTGGTGAAACGATACAATAATATAACAATTCTGAGAAAGCCAGTTGAGGAAACGACTTGAGGATTCTTTTTATATAAGTTTTATTTTATTGCAGTCTCTATTACGAGAATAATTTTTCACAAGTAATTTTATGAATCAAAATAATGAAAAAAAATATTTTTCAAAAAATTATTACTTTCGAAAGAATTTGAAACGGCAATGTAACCAAATTAAAGCCGACCAAGACAAATCATCAAAATGTAGAAATAAGGTGGGTAGTGATTGTTGAGTTTCAGCTGATTTAGCAATATTTTTACATTTAAGCTATATTTTGCGCGCGGCGATAATGAATAGTTGTTTTGTTAGCGATCTCGGAATATCATATTTCAAATTTGAGACCCGTTATGAGTAGCTAAAGTTCACTTGTAAAATTTGTAACTTATATGTCATTGTAAAAATGTAGTTGTGTTTCTTCAAGAATATAAAGGTGGAGTGAACCTCTCTTTTCTCTCGCAGAATTATATTAAATTCACAAAATTCGAAAAATTTAAAAATGTATAGCGTGTTATTTCACTTATTCCATCCTGATCTCAATCAGTGTATAAATAAATGAAGGATAATTTTCCAGTTTTTCCCTGATAAGCGCTCAAAGAAGTTGCCTTTAGATAGGCTTTTGGGTGTGAGGCAAAGTTCTCGTTTCTTGGTGTGAGGAGGTTAACCCTTGGTTAACTCTTGGAATCACAGAGCCGATATATCGGCTCAAGCCTACCTGAAACCTTTTAAAATAGGCAAAATATCCCAAGAATATCCCAAAAAAATATCTGTCCCAAGTTGGGACAGATATTTTTTTTTGGAAGTGAAATTTCAAAATTTTCGATTTAAGTATTCTTTGAAAAAAATTATTTAATATAAAAATTAATGTAATCAATCAAAACGTGTCCACACTGTCACTTGATTACTATATCAACTTAAAAATAATAATAAAAGGTGTATGAATCTGCTTTAATTTGAAAACATAGCAATTTTTCAAAGAAATTCGTGATTTTTTCATCATTTTTTTTTAATTTTTTTTCAATTAACTTTTGATTGATGATATATAGATCTAATTCGATTTAAGTGTGAAGTAAAGCAGATTCAAACTACCTTGAGCTTTCTGTAAACAACGTCCAAAGAAGAGCCGATATATCGGCTCTGGTTCCTTGACGGAACTTTTTTTTTCTGTGATTCCAGGGGTTAAGGAGGTAACCGACGGAGGGCTATAACTCGAGATCAACACATGCTACGAAGCTAATTTTTGCGGCATTCGAAATTTTGTTGTCGATTTCATTTCAGAAAAATAAAACAAAATTTCGGACAAATTTATTTTTCAGAAATTTCGAATTCTTTAAGTATTTTATTGTGTCATTTTTGAACTGATGCATCAAAAATTATAATTTTTCTTTCATTGTGTAGCCAAGATTCCAAATTGTATGAAAAAATATTTTTTGAGAATTTTTTTTAAATTGATCACAAAAAATGGGAAATCTGGCATATCAGACGCAATCGAAACTTTGAAGGTCTCGCATAAGAAAACGAAACAAGATATTTTAAAACGAATGCCACATTAACCTGTAGCACAGAGTTTTTAATAAGTGTTTTTTTTTGAAAAAAAAAATCTGATATCAGTGCTCTAAATGAAATTGACTAAGTGCTTAATACACCGAAAACAATCAATTTAACATGTTTCCTGATTTTGAGCAAAATAAACAAAATTACATTTCCAATTTTATAATTACTTCTTGAATAACCATTAATAGTAGGCGTTAGAAAAATCAAAAAATTTTGACACCTCATTTCTATATAAAATGATACGAATTTAGTCACAAACCGGGTTTTTCAACCAGTATCACGACCGGTACAATCATACAAAAAACTTTGAAAAACATTTTTTGAAAATTTCAGACAAAAATTAACTATATTTCAGCATATCAGTATCGTCAGTCTGTCCGTTAGAACAGGGCTGATGTTCAAAAAAAAGTAAAACGCGTATCTATAGGCAATGTCAAATTATTTTTTTGAGCAGTAGCTGACAATTTTTTAAAATTTTTTTTGTACTGGAGGTTATATTTTCCAAGGGCTACAATTTAAATATAATTAAAAACCTGTTCAGATTTTTTTTTCGTTCTTACCTTGACGTAAAAAGTAGTTTTCAAAAATGGCATGTAAGAACAAAAATGAGTTGAGATAAAGTCCAAAAACCAATTGCATTGATTTTTTTTGCAAACTATCATGGACCGGGATTCAAGGTCTTAAAATTTTGCTTGAACACCCTTTTAAATACAAATTATAGTTATCGGCCAAGATGGGAAACTCAATCGTCGAGGAAGTATACGAGTTTGAAGTTGAAGAATATGTTTTACCAAAGTTTGAGGTGAAAATTCTTGCCGAAAATTTTATCGTTGAAAAAGAAGATTCCGATTTTGCTCTGAAAGTAGATGCCCTTTACACCTTTGGAAAACCTGTTCGCGGAGAATTAACTATTTCGGTCGCAAAACAAGCATGTGAAGTTCCTCCTTGGGCTAACATTCCCCAGTTTCTTTGTGAGCCATTTACAGAATGTCCAGCTACATATGATAACGGATGTAGAATAGGAAATGGTAAAATTTTTGGACGAAAACAATTTCAACTACTGTAGTTGATATATTGAGAGAATTTCATTTGAATTCAAAATCCTAAAAACTAATTATTTCTTAAAATACGGAAGTTCCTTCATGGTTTATCACATTTGAAAAGCAAACTGAATTTCTTGGTATACGTAGTCAAAAAATATAATTGGATCGGTTAAGTCAGCGTTATAATCAAACCGGTAAACTATCCGAAAAACGGTATCTTTAAAATAAGAACAATGGTGGATTTTGAATACGATAAGACCTTTTTGAAATCGATAGTCTCAGATTTCTTTCATTTTGTGCTCAGTGTGTTCTATCGCCACAAGTGTACATTTTTTGAAATCTTTCGGCTCATGTTCTGTTTAGGAATGTTGGCGTACCACAACTGTGGTTTTTGTTCGAAATAAGCACATTAGTTTTTGATTGTAAAAATTTGAAACTGCTCTTCAGCGCCACCAGTGCCCAATTTTCAAAATATTAAAAGTCATGCTTTGTTACGGAGAAAAATTCACCAGAACTTCAGGTTTTTATCATGATAAGGTAATTATTATTTTGATTTTGAAAATTGCTCTTTAGCGCCAATAATTTTTTATTTCTTAAAATAAATTCTCGAAAAATAGCTTGAATTTATGTTTATGAGAGTTTTTTAAGTAAAAAAATTAACCACAAAAAGGCCCAAGTTTGAGTCGTAGATTTACTGATTTCACTGGAAGTGTTTCGGAAGTTGTCTCGGCAAAAGATATGTTTGAAGTTGCTGGTTTTGAAAATGATAATTATTACTGCAACTGTGGAAACAATATTTTAATTACTGCTACTTTATTGGACAAAAATTCTAACGAAGTTCAAGAAGCACAAAAACTCGTCAATATTAAAGATACGAGATATAACATAAAATGGCTTTATGAACCACCAATGGCACGACCAGACGTTGGACTACAGTATATTGGACAGGTTAACATTTAAAAAATATTTCAGAACAAAAAAAGTTTCGAATAAACTATTTTGGCTAAACGATTTTTTACCAAATCTTTTAAACAAATTTTAACATAAAACTTTTTTATCAAATTTAAAAAAAAAACTCGTTTTTTCATTTGCGTATTTCCTATATTTTTTCATTTACCCATTTGCCATCATTTACTTACAATAGACTTTTGACGTTTTACAAAAACTATTCCATGTGCACAGTTTCCTTAATCAGTTATAAGTTCCCTTAGGTAGTTTTAACGGTGTTCCGGTTTAGAAGGTGAATTACCGGTGAACCGTAATCCGAAAAAAATTCTCCATTGAGCTTTTTTAGTCTGGCAGTTGAATGCAAAAAAACGTCTTCTCGATTGATTTACGGTTTTCCGTAATCTACATGAGAAGGTGTATCTTTTAAAAGAAATCTACCTTTTATATTTGTGAAAATATTTTTTTGTTTAAAATTCCATGTCAAAAATAATTTTCAAACATTTTTTATCAAAAATAATTTATTTGAGTGCGATTATTCATGAAAATAACTTTCAAGGAGTTGACAATCTTAATTTATTGCAATTCAAAATACTTTTCAGGTTTCACTTGTCGATGGTACATCGTTAGATGTCCCTGGTACAGTTTCTTTTGTGATCAGTACTGGCTACACTTATGAAGGATGTAAAAACTGTAAATATGAAGAGGACAAATCCATGTCAGTTAAAATAAACCCAGAAGATAACGATGGAATTTTCACTATGCAAGTTCCAGAATCGTTTCTAGAAGAAAATTCGTTTAATATCAAAGCTACATTCAGGAAAAGTTTTAAGTATATTATATTGACAATATTATATTGACAATATAATATTGTATATATTGTATATTTAAGTAAATGATATATTTTTTGTAGAATTTGATTATTCAAGTTTTATATTTATTTGAACAAACTGGCAATTGATTTTTGCACAGAATTTGATGTGTCAAAAAATATTTTGTTAGAAAATTCAAAGTTATTTTTAGTATTCACAAAACGGGGTGAAAATTTCTTTTTATTCAAGATTTTAAGTTTTTGTTATAAAAGAGTTCGTTTCTTGCACTCAATTTTGAATCCACAAGTCTCATTTCATATTTTTTTCTGAATTTGAAAGACTAGAAAATTTTGAGTTTTTATCAAAAATCAAATAAACTCCCCTCAAATTCTTCGGATTTTTATAAAATGGAATAGTAGTTATTCAACGCCTTTGCTCTATTTATAGACCTTGAGGCAAATAGGGGCCTCTGGACACAAATTTTGACATTTATGAAAACGATAAAATTGTTTTCTAAAGAGGCTGACATGTCCTCAATGCCTACAATGTATAAATAGAGCAAAGTTGTTGAAAACCTATTATTTTATTTTATAAAAATCCGAAGAATTTGTGGGGAGTCATGAGTCCACAAATTATTCGGTGTCAGGACTCATGACACCATGTCAGGCCAAATATGTGGCCTGAAAGCATTCACCGTTCCGAAATACGTCTGCTCCCTATTTTAACGGTCAAATTACCAAGAATTTTTAACTTATATCAAGAACATCAATCGACAAATTCGAGAGTGGGGTTACCGCCCGGTACTACGAAAACGATCGTGAAGCTAAAGAAGAACTCATCTTGACTGGCAATGCTAAGGGTAAACTTGTACCAGGCGAAACTGTTACGTTTACAATTCAAAGTAATTATGAAGCCACCGTAACTTTGTACGGTGTCGCCAGATCTAAAACAATTTTGGATAAAACCTACGGTATCTTGGCGGGCGAATCAAAAACTGTTGAAATTGAGGTGACTTCAGCAATGATTCCAGAAGCAAGATTTGTAGTTTTTGAAAATTTGGGAGAAAACTGGGCCGCAGATTCGGTTTCATATTTTGTAGAAGCCAATTTGGACAATCAAGTAGAAATAACACCAAGGTACAAAATAACTAAAATAATATTAATTTTAATAGTATATCTTTTTCCCAACGGAACTCCATATCAAAAACGTTTATCTCTATAGCGTGTGTTNGAATCCCACTGATGTTGTCTAAGTGATTGTCTTAGTGATTGCTTGAGTGATTACACACCGATCAAATTAAGCGGTCCTAATATCAAGCACCCTTGCCTATAATAATACTCAAGACAATCAGTAAGACGACATTAGTGGGATTCGAACATGCGCTATAAAGATAGTAAACGTTTTTGAGATGGAGTTCCTTTGGGAAAAGTATATATAAAGAGAGGGATCTATATCGAAGATCCCGCCTAGTGTTATTTTTATCTTGAGCGTCATCAATTTGATAAAGGGGCCAATCAAATCGCGGGATTCTTGAATTGAGTTGACAATCGGGTATTATGATTGGACAATGGCTCAAAGTGATGACGCTCAAGATAAAAATTACACTAGGCAGGATCTTCGATATATAAGATAAGGAATCCCCTATTAGGGATCCCCAGGCCCTAATTTACGGTGCATTTATTCAAGTACGATTGCATCCGAAGTTGACTACAGAAAACTACTTTAAAGTAAGAATATTTTTTCAATGTTCAATCCATTATTTTTTAACCAATAATCACCTCGACTCCTTCGCAGTATCTCTCAATATTTTTTTATTGCGCAAAATATTCTGCGCACTCTTATCCCAATCAGATCGAGGGCGAACGCGAACCGGAGGACCTGGGGATCCCTATCTTAGATATAACCACAAATAGTCACAGTTTTCAAAAAAGTTTATATTTACTGATAATTCACCACAAATCGCCCCACCTACAAGACCTTCGAAATTTTGTTTTGAAAATTGAAAAAAGTTATGATTGCGAAAGATAAATTAGATGAAATTGGAGACCTTTCCAAAATTTCAAAGTATATTGTGCATAACAGTGAACTACCTTTTGACTGAACTTACTTAAAAAGAATGTGCGCTTTCGATTAGCATATTGTTCATACAGTATTTTCAAAAAATCAAACTGAGTCACATACATTTATGCTTTCATCCAATCTGTTGTAATATCCCATTAAGGATCTTAACTGATTAAAATTTTTGTAATTTATCTATTTTTTCTTGTACAAATCTTTGAAATAAAGTTTTCTTATTATTATGGAAAAAAAATATTTATAAAATAAGCAAAGAAGGCCAGATGGTCCGCCTATTTTTGTTCTAAAATTCCATTGTCCGAAATTTCAAATTTATTTGAGCCAATTTTTTATCAACCAATCAGAAACCTGTATTTACTCATTGCTATAATCCGATTATAACGTCTACGCTTTTCACTATTTCCGACAAATCAAAACAGTGATTTTATAAATGAAGTCTTTTGAACTCAAATGCCTACGCATTTATTTTTATTATTATGAAAAGTTTTATTTCAAGCACAAATTGTCCAAACGTTTTTTTTCCCGGAAAATAAGGGCCTCAGGAGATCTTATTTACTGTCTTGGAAATTTCAAGTTTCAATCTCAAAATTCTAGAAATAATAAATTAAATAAAAAATTGAGTACATTGTTTATTGGTATATTGATTATAAAATAATTTAAATTATGCTCTCTAGCGCTACTGATGTGAAAGTAGGAGATTCCGTAGACATCACAATCACCGCTGCTCCCAACGCCCCTGTATATTTCCTCGGAGTTGACCAAAGTGTACTTTTGCTCAAATCTGGAAATGATGTTGACCAAAAGAAGGTTTTGAATATTCTTCAAAAAACTCAAGAAAACTCGTGGCGCCCTTGGCCAATCTGGGGCGGTTGTGGCATTTGGTTTCCCTGGAGTTATGGAAATTCAGCAGTTGAAAAGCTAAATGATGCCGGATTCGAAGTCGTTTCCTTCAAAAGCTTCAAAGACTTGGGCTCCGCATTCATTATAGAATTCAATCAACATTTACTAATCCGCATGTCATTAATACAGTGGGTGACGTTTATAATGATTTTATCTGACAAATTCTGTATCAATGATGCCCCTTACAAGTGAAGATTGATTTAGGAGATTTGCTTCAAAAGATGAAATGCGTCATATTCACCTCGACTACTCGTCCGTTGACATAAAACCTACGCATATTTCTTATGTGTGTAAGTTGTCGATGAGTGAAAACAAATTTGAACTTATGACGGGCATCATTTCGGATATGATGAAAATAAAAAATCACCGTGAAAAAATAACAGCTATAAAGCAAAAATTGATATTTGATTGTCACCACCAAAATGCAGCATTGTATTTTTCTCCTGACACTAATAGTATGTCGAAGGCAATTTAAATGTTTTTGAATATTTTATTGAAAATTGTTTTGCGAAGAATTGCGTAAAACACTATTGCATTTCCGCGGTGATATTTAATTTTCATTTTGTTTTCAGTTTAAATTTCAGTTTATCTGTCATCCACTATATTTCATTAATAGTTTATATCAGTTCATACATTTTTGGTGGTAATGAAATACAGTACCGGTCACGTGCAAAACCATCAGTTTTATCACGTGATCGGCTGAGTTCAGCATGAAAATTATCAAAATAGTGAACGGATAAAAACGAGAACAAAATTTAACAAAACGATGATTCATACATATGCTATAAAAAAATATTTATACCATGCAAATACTAACAAAATCAACACAAAATAACTCAATATGCCTAAATTTCGGCAAAATCGCAACTTTGAGTTTGACAGGTGGAAATCCCCTGCATGTTAATGTAGAACTAGATTCCCTATATGCCAGAAAAATTGAAGAAACATAAAGTTAATATATAAATAATATTCGCAAAAAACAAAATAATGTAAATAGTTGATATGCTTAAAAAGTATAAATATCGAGTACGGGGCCAACACGAACAAATAAGGGACATTTTAGCCGACTTTTGTATATAATTTGGCTTTTAGAAACGACTCATCCGATTAAGTTTTTAAATAGCTCAAACTGCGCATTAATACCTTGAAAAAAATAAACTAAAAAAGGTCCGAATCAGACCATTGTTTCCTATTTTTTGCCAAAAACTGTTAATTAAACAATTTCAGTAATCTCAGAAGAAAATAAAAAAAATGGTCCGATTTGGTCCGATTATATCTTATTATTAACTAAATATTTTTCGTCAGTTTGAGCTATCTAAGAACTAAATCGGATGAGTGACTCATGAGTCATCATGAGTCGTTTCTAAAAGCCGAATTATTTACAAAAGTCGGCTAAAATGTGGCTAATTTGTTCGTGTGGGCCCTGTAATTGATATAACGTAAGGTAATATTTGATATACTTAAAAAAAGTATATATATAACGTAAGGTAATCTGAAAATGGGCTAATTCGAGAAATATTCTATTTATCAACTGTGAAAGAGGTTATTAAGAATATTTGAGAGGTTATGAAAATAGGTTTGAATTTCGTTTTGTAAATTCTAAAGTATCAACAGCGTAGAGGGCTGAAGATTAAAAACATATCTTTTGGAATTCGAAAGCTAATACAGTGTGTGACCACTTTTCAAAGATTTCTCTTAAAAATTTGGACCAGATTAATTCGGAATACACATCACATGTACAGGCTGTATTTTAGATTTTGAGGTATTTTGCCGTCTAACTGATTTTTACGTTGATTTATACTTAAATATAAATATGATTATTCAGTTAGACGGCAAAATACCTCAAAATCTAAAATACAACCTGTATTGTCTCAAATTTCTCAGACCTCAAGTTTGGCGACTAGGAGAGTTCAAAAACCGAAAATGTAAAGTATTTTATCTCACTCATCCGAACACTGAAATTACATTCGAAAAAAACTGTCAGTGAGAAAAATGACTTTTCGTTTTTGATCTTTCAAGTCTTTCTGTCTTCGAACTTGAGGTCTGATAAATGATAGAATATCATCATTGGTATATTATTGCTTGAATTAGTCTACAGTAGTTCAAAATTTTAAGAAGTCTTTGAAGGGGGTACTGTGCACTTTGAATGTATTTCTGAAAATTTTGGACTAATGTGGCAAAAAAATCACAATGGTTGTCGTCCTGCATCTGTCAGACGTCAAGTTCGGCGACAAGAAGACTTCAATGATCAAGAAAAAAACTGTTTTTGCACTAACTATACATCGAATCTAAATTATTTTTGCAAAAATAAAAACGTATTCGAAAAATCGGCTCGGCCGAATTAAAGCCCTGTGAGAGCTTGTTTTTCTGCAATAATAATTTAAGTGATAGAATGTTTAGTTATTGAGAAGAATCACTTTTCATTTTAAGTCTTTGAATTCTCTTAGTGGCATTACTTGACCTCCGAGAGATGCTAGACTGAAAACATTGTGATTTTTTAGCCACGTCAGTCCAAAATTAAAAAAAAATCAAAAATACACAGTACCTCCTTCAGGTGAAAGAGAAGTGCTTTAAATGGTAGCAAGCTGTATTAAAATATGTTGAGATCGATGTAAATGTAGTAATTTAGTGATAAATATCAAATGATTGTTCATCGTTTAAAGATATGAGGGACTATAATAGAAATATTGAAGATGAGAGTAAGAAAGAAGAAATTTACGCCGACTCAGACAGTACAGAGGTATTGTTTAAGAACAGCTAATTTCTATTTGAAGTTGACTTTCAGAGTAATTGAGTGTTTCACCAGCTCAAGCTTGAGCTGAGACTAAGAATTCCCCCAAAAAATATCAAAAGTTCATATCAAATGGCTTCTTATTTTGTATATTTTATTCGTGAATTCAAGTGGGCCCTGGATTCTTTTTTGAACGGATATATAAAAGTGCGTTAGACTCCTGAAAGCTTTTTTAAATATTTGCTGATATTGGGTTTATGGTTTTTTCAAGAAGCTTCAAAACTTTTTATGAAGTTAATTTTCGAAATTATTCATATTTTCACTAAGTTTGGAAAATATGAACTTTCATTATGAGTCATAATTTATGACGCATATCTGATAGGAACGCTCGACGGACAAATGTTCCGCGTTTTTTCGCAAATTTTGATCGACTCAGGTGAATTATGAAAAATTAGAAATGCTTATTTAGTATTTAGTAAGTTTTTGATAATTCGTAAAAATTCGGTTCAATTTTGACAATAATACGTTATGTTCTCATGACTAGATTATTTCAATCAAGCAATATTCAAGAGAAAAAAATAGTCGTGGCAAATTTTTCGAGGTGATATTAATTGATCAAAAATAGATTTATTCATCTAAAAAAGGTTAATTGATCAAAAAAAGTTTTATTTATCATAAAAAATTACTGATCAAATAACTTTACTTAACTGATCAAAAAATTATTCATCAAAAATTATTGATCAAAAATTATTTATCAAAAATTATTGATCAAAAATTATTGATCAAAAATTATTGATCAAAAATTATTGATCAAAAATTATTGATCAAAAATTAGACCTTTTCAATTTTCTCAATGATATCGTAGAAATTCAATGCTGAAAACCTTCCTATAGAAAATTCACAAAAATTTGATCAATTTTTTTTTGATCAATAAAACTTTTTTTTGATGAATAAAACATTTTTTTATCAATAAATCTTTTTTTTATGAATAAATCTTTTCTTGATCAATTAAAATTCATGATCAGTTAATACCACCTAAAATTTTTCGGTCGCGCGTTTGTATTTGATATGTTGAGTCAACATTGTTGACTGCATATTA
Source organism: Oikopleura vanhoeffeni (assembly GCA_004367855.1). Classification (NCBI taxonomy): domain Eukaryota; kingdom Metazoa; phylum Chordata; class Appendicularia; order Copelata; family Oikopleuridae; genus Oikopleura; species Oikopleura vanhoeffeni. The sequence continues at coordinate 688,315 of SCLH01000329.1, read as the reverse complement.
TAGGGCATTATCAGAGTTTCAAATTTGAAGAAAATAATTGTGCATATTTTCAAACTTAAATTTTTTAATTTCTTAGTATTGCGAATCGCAATTTGCGATAACTAAGTTTGGAATCATTTAGCGTGGTTTTATAGTTTTAGTTAATCCCATTTTATGGCAAATACATTTAGTCTTTAGCGATGATGCCTAAGTCCAAACGATTTTGTTTCCTATAGAAAAAAATAACCGCCCAATAAGACCACTTAGGCGACCAAATCATTAAGATTTAGAGATGAGCAACACATGAGTCATCAAGCGGGGGCCAATATTTTGCTGTTGTTGCCAATATAACCTCTTGAAAAGAAAGTAGAGATTCATTTACAATGTAACCAACGTTTTTTATGACATGGTTTCTCGAAAAAAGTATGGACTCTGGCATTATCTTCAAAATTATTGTCATATCCCTTTATCACACTTTGCTAAGAATGCGTAGCCACGTCGATTTTTCAATGTTATTCTTCTATTGATTTTCCTATTTGGCTACGCATTCTAAGCAAATTGTGATAAAAGGATATAAGCATGTGAATCTTGTCGAAAAACTCCTTGTTTTAACAGTAAAAATCAGGGTCGGTAGACCTTTTTCAAATCGGATCGTCTTTTTGATCCAATCTGATCAGGTTTAAGAAATCTCCGACCCCTGACAAATAGTCGTTCGCTTGACGAAACAAACAAATCAAATGAAAATGTTTAGTCTTCTATTTTGAATTTAAGCCTAACCATGTAAGAAAATAATTTTTATTATGATGATGATATTATTATGGCAAATGAGGACATGGTTTTCGAAAAAAGCCCGGTAAGCATCCCCTTTATTCGATTTTTAATTAACAAAATCATTTCAAAGGTATCAGTTTTCTAATCGTGTCATGTATGTGTCAAAGGTTTAAATATCCAACAATTTTATAACATCAGTGTGAACAAGAGATATAAGTTAATATATTAATTGTCAGGTCGAATAATTCGAGAGGTTTAAGTGTAAAATAGTAGCTTCACTCTTGAGCCCCGCGTGCACATTGTTGACCCATGGTTGCTACCGTTATTTAATAATCGACCAGGAAAACACTTTCGGTGATATACTCTTTCGAAGCAATGCAGTGAATTGAAATTATTTTGAAAAATGTTATTTACTGAAGTTTTCCTAGAATCGATTTCAGAAGTTATAATATCTATAAAGGTCGATCTTCTCTAACCAATCAAAAATAAGTTTTTTTTAGATAACGAATCATTTTTTCTTCATATTAAATTTTGTGCTTTACTTTTATGTCGAAATGAAAATTAGTGGTTTGAGCATGTTGAAGCATAATTATACAAAAAAGCTTTAGCTGCTGATTAAATATAATTAATTTAAATTCTAACTACAGTATGTCTTTTTTTTATACCTTGTTATAAAATTTGGTAACTTTGAGCTGATAGCTAATCAGATAAGAGATAATTACTGGCGAGCTGATGATATTCGTGAAACTATAATTAACAGAATTCCATTTCATCGATAAAAGGCTGTGGATAATTTTTCTTGAACAGTTCTCCAGATTGAGAATTTCATCATTAATATAATATAATATTTTTTGTGAAACTGATCAATTCAGCCCATAAAGAAAATTTTTATGGATTTGGTGACAAAATGATGGTGGCCAAAATGAATGTTCAAAGGGTTAGATTAATTATTGTTACTATCACAAAAAAAGTTATGTTTTACCGAATGAACAAAACAAAATTTCTTATATTTTTTTTTCATTTTTTAAAAATAATTTTTTTAGTTTTGTTCTTAGTAGAAGCCTCTTAGTAGCTCTCAAATGAAAGCCTGAAAACAAATTATGATAAAGCTTAATATGTGAGTGACGTCACGTCATGACGTAAATAAGGCATGATTTAGAAATCTTGGTGCTTTTTGGGTTGAATTTGCATTCATGATATTATATCATTGATATAGCTAAGACCGATGCTTGGGTGAAAGATTTTGTCCGTTTTGGCTTGAACGAATATATAATCAATTTATTCTTAAGAATTTCAGTCAAAATTTTCAATTCTGAAAAAAGTTTAGGTTTTCTTGAATTCAGTGGCTATAATGCGATTTTTGTTCAGTTAACTAGTATTGAGGTGTATTTGATAAGAAAAATAATCGTTACGCAAGATTTATTTCAATCTTATTAAATAATTAAATTTATAAACGGCGATGAGTCATCAGTGATGAGGGTGTTTTGACTTGAGTCCATTTGACTGAGACATTTTTTCGAACTTTTTTTGTCTAAAAATATACCTACCAACTCAATTCAGTCGTATATTTTGTTATCGTTTCAGGTTTTTATTTTTTTCCTAGTGGCAAAAATTACAATTTATAATTTTTGACGAATAATTATTTATTCAAACTGATAAATAAAAAAAACGATAAATGACTGAAAAACACCGATTGTTAAAAAATTACCGCTACTTCTAGTACTTTTTGAAAATGTTTGACTTTGTTCTTGGTTTCTAGCTAGCTGTTATACTTTGTGTGAGTTTTTTTCTGAAAGTTAATTTGTAAAAATTGTATTTTGGGTGGAATGAGGGGAAACAAATCAAATCTATAATTGTTATTGAAATTATTTTATTCTGAATTTAAGCCTAACGCTCTAAAGATAATTTCTTTTTACATGATATCGCAGTGGCGGCAATTGAAGACGATCTTCATACACCTTATTCACTTACTTCGGTAAATAATTGCATTGAATACATCCGATTAATTAGAGTGGAAAAAAGTAAGGCTTGTTAAGTTTAATAAGACAAAAAAATCTGAAAAATGTTCTGCTCTCTAGCGCTAAAACGGTTCATTATAATAGCGTTCCCAATGAAAGTATATTTAACCGCTCAAACCGCGCATGGAATCGCTGCAGACAACAAAAATTGTATTTTTGCCCAATAAGCCTAAGAAAAAATGCTAGAAAAAAAAATGAACGCGGCAGAATTATCCGTCAAACGGATTAAGGGCCCTCAGTTGACAGATTGTGATTATTTGAATGATACAAACAACGCGGGATACTAGCACCCCATCAAAAACTTTGATTGCAGAATACGCCGATTTCATTGGTCAGATTTGAGCTGAACAACCAATCAAATATTCGGATTCCTCACTTTTCAAATAGTCACGATCTGTTGGTTAAGGGCCCCTCATCCATATCAGATATCTAAAAGAAACACACGAATAATTCTGCCACGACTATTTTTGTATCGAAATAATATATATTATTGAATATTTTGCAAACTACCGCACTCTTAATAGCAGGCTTCCAAAAGGGATAGGGATAGAAGGGATAAACCAAGGGGGATAGGGATAAAAACGGGATAGGGATGAGGATAGAAAATCGGCGGGAATGCATCCCTTTTGGAAGCCTGCTTAATAGCATCAATCGATAAGTTACATTGCTAAAGCGGAAACTGGAGATTTTGAACTTTTTTGGTTTAGGCAATTAACTCTTAACCCCTGGAATCACAGAAAAAAAAGTTCAGCCAAGGCACCAGAGCCGATATATCGGCTCTACCTTGGACGTTGATTACAGAAAGCTCAAGGCAGTTGAAGCTCCAATTACTTTGCAATAGGAATTTGAAACGTTATATTTTTGCATCAATCAATTCAAATTCTAGAATTTTGATTTTTAGTTCTAGAAAATATAGTTGGAAAACCAGGGTGTAGCATATCACGTGATACGTGCCCATCGTAGTCTTCACAAATTTTGTTTTTATGGGTACCAACGCACAAGTATCTGCTTTACGTCACGCTTTAAGGGGGTGGCATCGACTCGGCAGACTGGAGTCAATTTAACTTACGAAATTAATTAGTTGGCTTACTTTTTTCTGCTTAATATCGTTAGCTGAACCAGAATAAATGTGCATCTACTTATAAAAATAATTTTTGCCTATTTTAGGGAAGATTTGAGTCCGAACTTTATTTTTTGAACTCGTAAAATTTTCAAAAAAATCATAGCATTATGAAAATTTTCCGCATTTTTTGTCCAAAATTTTTTCTGATCGTTTTTTTGAAATCTATGAATAAAAGCTAAAAAAATAGCNTTCAAGCACTTGTCTTATGAAATTGTCTAGATTTCTGACTGAGACTGTTTCCTGAACTATAATACTATCCACATAGTGTGAGTTTATTTCATATCATTATTTATGTTCGTTAAACAATAAAATTTATATTCCTGTACAAATATATTTTATTTAACAATGAGGAAGGTGACTCTTTTTTAGAAAAATATGAAAATTTTCCGCGAAATCAAGTCCAAAATTTTTTATTAGGGTTTTTTGTAAATCTCCATGAAAAATCAGGCAGAAATCACATATTTAATGTTTTGGTATCTATTAATATCCGTATGTCAACTAATGAGTTGGTCGCGCGATTTTCATTTCTAAACTATCGATGAAATTTTTAACACTCGGCTGTACACTCGATAAGTCCATTTGGCACTGAATTTAAAAATTTTATGCTGATCAAAAATTCCAAAAATAAATTGTGGTGTAATAGGCGCCATTTCTTTAGATAGTGAGAACATTTTTTAATATCAAAACGCAATTGAAGGTCAATTTTTATCTCAAAATAGTTTTTTTCTCTATTTTTGCCTTTTTGACCATTTTTCGTGGGAAAAAACTTTCATATCAAGGAAATTTTTTAAATTAGCAACGTAAAAACAAGACTTTTTAGCGCACTAACCCCGACAATGTCTGAAGTTTATTAATATCGTCTTTAAAAAAAATCTGTAGTCGAGTTTAGTTGGAATGGATGTACAGTGAAAAGTGTTTTTTTATATTTTCCCAGATAATTAGTTATGTTAAGAAATTAAAAATATAAACGTTTGCAGAAATGGACACTTTTTATTGAAGATAAATAATAAAAAAAAATAAATTTTCATATTTTTTTTTCTTTCATTTTTCGCTCAGAAAAAATGTACCAATCTTCCGATCGATGCCACCCCCTTAATCCGATTAGATCTATATCATCAATCAAAGTTATTTTGAAAAAAGAAAAAAAATCATGAATTTCTATGAAAAATTGCTTTTTTTCAAATGAAAGCAGATTATATACACTTTTTATTATTATTTTTAAGTTGATATAGTAATTTAGTGACAGTGTGGACACTTTTGATTGAATACGAAGTATATTAATTTTATAATAAATAATTTTTTCTCATGGAATACTTATCGAAATTTTTGAAATTTCACTTCCAATAAAAATATCTGTCCCAAGATACGAATAAACTTTAATTTAAGTGTTTTGCATGCAGCCATTCACTACGCACTTCCATACGTGAAATTATTTTCTATCTTTTCCTTCAAACACACAATGGCATTTCTAGTATCTCCACGGATTTGTGTATATTGATGCTGCGGCTCGTTCGACTCAAATGAAATGGTTTTTTCCGAAGGAAGGTAAAAACTTTCGGGGGCGTGTGAATAAAAATCCTCCGAGAGTGAAATTCAAGGCGGTTCCCAATCTCTCGCGTGAGATATTGCCGACACCAGCACAAATATCCTCCAGACACCAAATGTAACAGTATTAATTCTTTTTTTCGTAAATCCCACCCATCTTGCGGCAAAAATTTTTCTTTATAATGGTGCCCGATCATTTTGAAGAAACACAATCCCATCTGCGATGACATTTTTGTTATTTGCCATTTTAGAAAAGGTTCTTTGAGGTAGGTGCCACTCTTTCCTGTCGTAGTTATGCTCTGTAGGAGGTATGTCGGCTTTGATTTGTTGAGTTGCGCACAGCAGCTTTATAGAATAATCCTGTTTCTTTCAGTTCAAAACTTTCATTTTCTGATTTTTTAGTAAAATCTCTTCACGGGTTGATACATAAATTTATAGAAATTCATAATCAAGATTGAACTAGCAGCGATTCTTTTCTTATACGTCCTGTCCTTAGGCTATAGTCAGTGGACAAGGAATCTGTGAACTAGTATGTACCTACTAATAATTATACTGTATAATTTATACTCATATATCATTCGGTCGATTTATAAACAGCACCAATAGTAATTCTATTGACGACGCAAAAAAAATAAAATCTAGAAAAAAATATAATCATCTGTTTCGAATTCAAGCCTAACGCTTTAAAGACAATAATCGCTACGATTATTCTGATTATGCAGTGATGGAAACTAACGCAATGGAAAGTCCCGAGTATCTGCTCGATGATGACGACGAAAAATCATCGGTAAACATTTTATCAGAAACATCAGATTATCTGATTCAGATACTTTTGAGCGCGACAAATGGGATCAATAGCGTAGAGTACAGTAAAATATAGTTGACAAAATATATATAGAAACTCAATATCGCCGAAATTTTTCTTCTATCAAGTTTCGGCGATCTTGGCACTTTCGGCGATATGGGAACAAAGATAAAGTTTTTCGTTCAAAAATGAAAAACGCGTAGGTGTTCGAAATGTGGTCATAATTTGAATAGTTTGTTAATTTTATTATGATCTATAATTCGCAATGAGAACAATTTCCAACAAATAGATTTGCAACAACCAATTTTGATAATGACGTCATTTATGACGCACTCAGAGTAATTTGTTATAAAAAACTATAATTGTGTGGGCATTTCGGTGATATTAGCACTGAAAGTATTTACGCCGAAAATCATGAAATTGCGTTGGTTTTTCAGCTATATATTGGCTAATTCGGCGTAATTTCGGATATATTGGCTAATTCGGCGATAGGGCCTCCCTTTGTAATGTGGGCAGTGTTCTTAAAACGCAATACATTTTTTCATAAACAGTTTTTTCATTGTGGTTTTTTTACAAAAAAAATATAAACTGTTTTGGTGCTCTTTTCAATGTGGAGCTCCATGTACATGTAGGTGTATTTGATAATAAAGAAATCGTTACGATTGATTTATTTCAAATTTTATTGAATAATTTTCGAAATAATTCAATTTTGAAACGGTGATGAGTATTTTTGGTGAAATCAGGTTGTGAAATATTATGAGCCTTTTAAGCGAGTGCTCCAATGTTCTACTCCAATAGACCAAGAGTGGGAATGAGGAAGGAAATGATCTTTTCTAGGGACCCTACGCCTAGGGTGAGCTGTTTTTAGATTATAAATTAAGAACCGTAGTCATTTAATTGTTACGATAAGTTAACCCATGTGAGCACAGAGCCTATATATGGATCAACGGCCCTCAGAGTATAAACCCTAACTATTTGAAAAATGCGAAATCTTGGGCATTTGATTGGTTGATTCTTTGCTAATCTGACCAATGAAATCGGCCTATTCCTATTTTCACGGTTTTGATTGGGTGCTAATATCTTGCGTTGTTTGTATCATTCAAATAGTTAGGATTTATACTCTGAGGGCCGTTGATCCATATATATATATGATATATATGATATAATTATAAGACATAAAACCAATTTTCAGAATGTTAAGCAAATTTCTATTTTCATCAGTAGATGCAATGAAATATTTTTTTATCGTTTAAAGAACTCAATCGTATATCTGACCAAGCAAAACTTTGAAATTTTATGTTCTAGAATTCTCGTTCTTGCCTTAAACTTCAAATATTATATATAGGGAGCCTATATCCCTTTAACAGTTTTTGTTAAATCTGAGAGATGTTAGGTTTGAAAAGCGGCTATGAGTGGCTAGGAGGGTCTGGAGTGTCAGGATTGGCTGCCTGGCCGCTTTTCAACCCACATCTCTCAGATTTAACAAAAGGTCATAAAGAGATATATTATAAAGGGATATAGGCTCAAATATACTTTAAATCATCTAACAGAGGTTAAGGAGCTTGTATCGGCTGGCTACGTATCTCGGGAAATAAAAATTATACATGTATGTAGTAGAATGGGTCGATAGTAAAATGTTTAAAACGTAAAATGTATAAATTTGAGGTTTGAAGTTTAACGGGCAAGAACGAGAATTCTAGAACATAAAATTTCAAAGTTTTTGCTTGGTCAGATTATTACGATTGAGTTCTTTAAACCGATAAAAAATTTATTTCATTGCATCTACTGATGAAAATAGAAATTTGCTTAACATTCTGAAAATTGGTTTTATGTCTTATAATTTAGCTTGAAGTTTGCCAAATTTTTATTTTCAGAACTCTGAGTTCGGGTTGTTTTAACTTGAGAATATGGATTTATACATTTCACTATCGATCAGTATAGACTATACTGTATAGTACTTTTGACTCTGGTATAACCAGCAGCTCAAACAGTCACATAAAGTCGAAAATTTTTGGCGATATGTGGCCCTGTAGTAGATTCACATGTAGTCAAAAAATTCGAAAGAGTACATTTGCAACATTCAATTTTGAAAATGACGTCATTCATGACGCACGTAGAGTAATTTGTAATAAAAAACTCAAATTGTGTTGTCGTTTCGGCGGTATTGGCACTGGAAGTATTTTAGCTAAAATTTGTGAAATTGCGTAGGTTTTTTTTGGCGATATTTGCTAATTCGGGAATATAATGACTTCCCCTGTAAGTTGGACAGTGTTATGACACGTTATAAATTTTTTCATAAACATTATTGCAGTTTTTTACGAAAATTTCATAAAGATTTTTGGTGCTGTTTTGAATATGGAGGTGTATTTGATAATGAAAAATCGTTACGATGGATTAATTTTTTATTTTATTGAATAATTCTCGGAATAATTCAATTGTGAAACGGTGATGAGTATTTTCGGTGACATCAGGTTGTGAAATATTATGAGCCTTCTAAGCGCCAATGTTCTACAATAGTCCAAGAATGCTCGGTAATATGATGTTTGCCATGGTACCGGTAAGCAGCTTTAAAACGGTTTTCTTGTTAGGACAAGTTCAGGAGGTTGTATCGGCTGGCTATCTTTCTCGCGATATAGAAATTATAGTAAAATGAGTAGATAGTAATGTTTTATACGTAAAATGTATAAACTTGAGATTTTGAACTTTGACGGACAAGAACAAGAATTCAAAAACATAAAATTTAAAACTTTTTGCTGGAACAGGTTATTGAGATTAAGTTCTTTAAAATGATAAAAAATTTATTCTATTGCATTGACAAATCAAAAAAGAAATTTGCTAAACATTTTGAAAATGTACCGAAATCTATAAAACGAATTATAAGCTCCTTGCCACTTTTATATCGGCACAAATAGCAAGTCGATATGCCCCCTATAGGGGATTATTGAGGTCAAGTTTCGATTTCATGTCATTTTTCAGAAAAACTAATTCTTGGGAATTTAAATAATGCTTTTTATATCCATTCAACGGCTTCAGCTAATTTATCATTATTAATCACGAGTATGTTATTAATCGTTTGCCACATAAATACCTTAAAATGAATAATATTGTATTATTCTGAGTTTTCAACATGCGTGTACTGGAGTCTTATTTCACATTTGAAATTTTTTGTTTTACTTATACATATGAATAAAAATAATTTATAAATAAAAATTGTTAGGTGACTTTTTCGAGCCCTAGAAGAACCAATGATGTATTATTCACCAGTTGACAAATCTTATATCGGTTCTTATATGGTAAGCAAGTTTAATCAAAACCGCTCTTGATTTTTATAATTAGTTCGATTTAAAGTGTCCATTTTAATTTACTGCCGTATTTGTCTACGCGGACGTCTTAAGACTAAAGTGTCTTTTTGCGTTTTTTGGGCATTTACCTTCGATTTTATTAACTTAAAAATTTTCGTGCGTCTAAGCGGAAGTTTTTTTGACTCGCAAGAAATTTCAAAAACCATAAAACGGACGTCATACTTATTTTCGTAATTTCACGATAAAAATTGCCCACGATACTTGAACGTTTGTTTTCGTAAATTTATTTATTAAGTTTAAATTCTGACAGTAGATACGGCTGGTTATGCTGAAAATTTGACTTATAATTAAAGCTCTCTAGCTCCATTATTTCGGTTTTTATAGCAAAATTTTTAAGAAAAACAAAGAGAATAGACAAATACGAGAGTATTAATCACATGTATATTTGACACTTTTTGGTTTTCCCATAATTTGGTTCTCCTATAATTTGGTTTCCCTTTAATTTGTTTCGATAATTCTTATAATTTCGTTTTCCGATACAGACAAATTATCGAAAGATAAAAATCATCTGGTGAGTTTTTCGAGCCCTAGAAGAGCCAATGATGGTACAGTATGAAATGATGATGACCGGATCACCAGGACGTACTGTCAATAGTTACGTACGCCAGGTTATAGCTAAAGTTGAATATTAATAAAATTTTGGTCTGTCAGAAAAATAAGTGTTAAATCTAACGGTGACATAGATTACGATCTCTGGCTGAAAAAAAAGTTTTTTCTCAGGGTAGAGTCTTCCATTTTTGGGCAATAATTAAGGCTGTCAGCCCACGGAGATCAAATATAAGGCCCAAGAAAAATAAAAAACCGAGGAAGCCAATGATATCTTCATGATTTTGTGCGAATTTTTTTTGAAATTTTTTTTATTACGTATTATGTAGGTACGGTGCTTCAATTTTACCCCGCAGGAGTCAAAATTTGTTAAGACTAACACTTAAAAAGAAGGTTGATACACCAAAAATCATGCGAAATAAGCATAAAATTTAATCAGATAATTTATTGAAATCAACTATTCAGATCGGTTCCAATTTAACCAATCAATAAGTATGAATTGAGAATTGAATTGGAAGATATTTCCCCTTTCCATATATTAATTTTCTTGAACCACGAATAAGTCATATGATCAAAAAGTCATTATTTACGTAGGTCATATTGTAAAATGAGCTTCATTTTTTTGGATGGTATCTCGACAGCAACAGCAAAATATTAACCTCCGCCCGAGTGCCTATATTTTGTTTAACAAAAAATAGAAATAATTGATCACTCTCATGTAATAATTAAACTGTTTTCGAGAAGAGTATTATGACTTATTTAAAAAAGAAAATAAATAAATGGTTTAGGACATCATTTTCGATATAATTTATATCATATAAATCATCTAAAAAGATTTTTATCTTGAAAATCAATATTCAGAGTAAATATATTTAGAAAATTTTAAAAATTATATTCAGAAAATTTTTAGGATGACATCTCAAAATTTTTTAGAATTATTTTTTTAAAAAAATATGGATTAAGGGCCATTCACCGACATATCGTGACTTTTTGAACAATGCTGAATTCGAAGATTATATTGGTTGTTCATTCCAAATCTGACTAATGAAATTAGTCTATTCTGCACTTCAGGGTTTTGATTGGATACTAGCATCCCGCGTTGTTTGTAACATTCTTATAGTCATTATATGTCAACTGAGGGCCCTTAATCCATATCGTCTCCGGCAAGACTTTTACTAATAAGGTAATTAAATCGGTTATGGAACATTTTAATGTCCTCCCACCCTCAAATATTTTCCTTAAGATAAGAGATCAGATTTTTGGGGTTATTTTTATAATTGAATTGGAGTCCATCGCTATAAAGTTAAAGTTTATCCGAACAGAGTTGAAGAAGTAATGGACAATTTTGACAAACAAGTAATTTTAAATTTAATTTATGTCTCTTAATTTCCAATTGTGAAAAAATGGTGTAATTGAGCTTAAAAAACCCGTGTGTATCTTAAGTTAAGATTCTTAACACCGCAGTTAATTCAAAATTTTAATTCTGATTTTATTAATTCTATTTGATTTCATTTCATCGACAGTGTCGATTCGACACACTTAATTAATTTGATTTTTTGGATAATTTATTTGAACATCCAGTACGGACCTAGATTAATTAACATACAGTACATGTACAGTGTATAAAAAATATATTGCCAAATAAAAAGACTTGAAAATATTATAAATTTAACGAACAAAACCTTTTTTTGTTAAATTTTTTTTAGTCAATACATTTCTTATTTTTTAATTTTCTAATTTATTCAACTTATATTATTTTTAGGCCAATTAATATTAACCTTTAAAGGGGTTGTCGACTCTGATTTGACATTTTCACGGTGCTATATACTGAAACCTAAGAGCGTATGAAAAAAATGGAAAGTGTTTTTTTGTAGATCTATCCTTGATCTTGCGACACAGTGCATCAAAAAATATTTTTGACCCCGACACTTGTTGTTACAGTATCTTTACAAGGGGACATTTCCCTGATTCGCAAATCTGATCTCTCCCAGCGCTAATATCGAAATCAGCTCAAATTTTAACAGAAGTCGTAAACGATGGCAGGCAAAAACTTTAAGCTCGAGCTTTTTTGATCGGATTACTAACCAATTCTAGAACGCAAAATAACCGACGTTTTTGCAATTTCAGGCTTTAAAATCTATCTCCTCCGCGATATATCTTAAAATAGCTCAAATTTTTACTATGTTGTCCTCATAACATTTTTGAGATTTAAGCACGAGCTTTTCTGAAATTGCCAGTTAGAATCTGAAATATGATTTTTTTGATCATTTTCCAAAAAAATTCCGAAAAAAAAACTGCTTCGATTTTTCGAAAGTAGGCTCAAAAGAAAGCCAGTTAAAACACTGATGAGGAAGTTGCTTACGTCAAGTTGATATTTTGAAGTTTTAGTGGTCAAATTCCGAGCAAACTTATTTTTTAACTTCATCTTTTAAAAAATACTTGAAAAAAACAAAAAAAATGCTAAAATTTTTATGATGATTGGGTTCTTAGTACACTTTATTATCACCCCGTATTAATTTGGAGCATTTTAAATGCCTCTAAGGCCTTTATTAAATCAGAGTCGTCAACCCCCTTAAATGCCGATAACAGGTGCTCATTTCGTTGGCATTAAAAATTCATTATCCTCAAAAAACAATTTCTAGAACGATTCACCAGGCGGATGTTGGCCTACATCTAAATTAAAGTTTCATCTGCGAAAATTCAGTAAATAATCAGTCAAAAAATCATCCAAAATTTCATCCATATCCTTTTTTTTTAAATATATTTTTTTCTTCTCGAGCCTATAAAGCCTATGAAGCCATGATAATGTATAACGAGCATGTGGCGTATTCACCTTCAGTTATGGTAAGCCAATTATTTTTTTGCTGATTTAAATTTGTTAATATCCAAAAGATGTAAATACCACGGTACAACGAGCACTACTTTTAATAACAGTCCCTACGTCAAGTGTTTTCAATAGAAATGAATTGAGAATCCGGTCCCATCACCAGGAATCTGATTTTCAGGGTCGAAATTTTTGACCCGGAAAAGTTGTCGACTTTCAGACCAGCTGAAAATTTTCAGAAAAAAATCGACCCGACCTAGTCAAATGTTCAAAAAATCCGATCCCTGCCCTAGACTGAATTTATTTTTTCATCTCGATCCCGTACATATTTCTCTATTTTTTCAAATTACCTTGAAGTTGGATCTTGATTCAATTTCAGGACCCCTATTCCGACACGTTCTATGCTAAGGTAGCAACGGCAAAAAAAATTTCTTAATTATTTTTCTCAGTATGTTTTAATTGTATCCCTGTAATATTCAGTACATTTTTTTATAATTGTCAGCATTGCTGACTCAGCAACTGCTTACAAATAAAAAAAACCTATTCAAAATTGCCTATTTCAAGCTTAACATAGGCCATTTATAATGGTATAAAACAGTATGCGCTACAATTAAAGCCTTAGAAACTTCCGTAGTTAACATCACGATTTATCCACGTAATCAATCAAATAAAGATCGGCATCTGATCGAATCGTGTCGAATAAGAATCTAACAAATCAGTTTCGAATATGTCGAAAACCTCCCAGCTAGCAGGGAATCACTTTCCAGTGTCTTTCCAAAATATTTTTTGTGAACGAATCCTACTTTTTGGAGAGAAAACCACAAAACATACTGTTTCTACTGAAAGCAGCCATTTTTGAAAACAACTGAAAGAGTGCTATAACTAATAACGCACTGTAGACCGTACAGTGTAGATACAACATGATCCCTGAGGTTCATCGTTAAGATATAGTCGAAAAATTAATCTAAATTCTGTAAAAAATTTGAATCGTAGTTCATCTAAAAATAGTCCGATATATTTACGATTATGAAGTTCGCCCAGGAATGACCTCATCGATGGCTTCTTTCGGAACGACGACAACGACGGGGGTATGTGTTTGTAAAGGGGTTTCGGAAAACAACCAAATTTTTTTTTTGCAAAACATTACCCCATAACCAAGTGATTCGGATCAAAATTTTATTGAATTTGGAGTGAGTTTAATTAAAATTTGCGTGTGATTTAATAATCTGAAAAAGTCTTTGAATCGCGTTCAAGTTTTTAGACTTTTTAGATTACATGGCCCAATATCTATGGAATGTAAAGGCCCAGGATGTTTAGCTTATAAATCGGTAAGTTAATCCAGAGGGGTCAAATTTCACGACTTGCCAATTTTTTGAAACCGAATTTTCGAAAAAAACTTAAAAATAATAATTCTCCACAATTCATCATAATCTAAAAATCACAATTTTACTATCGAACCCAAAATTTGACCAGTATGTTAATACTGGTTACACTGTTAGGAATAAAGATTATTTTGTGGACTATGAACTAGCCGTTTATCAACGACTCATTTTCAATTTTGTTAATTTGAATCTAAAATGATCACATGAAGCGCAGAGTGTTGGATTTTTGTGAATCAATGATTTAAAATCATCGTTAAGTTTGAAATTTTCATGTTCGTATTATATCGTAAGTCCTGGAAAATCCTATTTTCAGTGAATTGATATTAAAGTATGTTCCAGTTCACTGAAAACAGACAAGCTTCCACGATTACATTCATGTTATTTGTTATTCGTTTTATATGTTTTAAACTGCTTTTTATTGAGCCTTGTAAGTCCCAAAAATATTTGCAATCCTTGATTTTGAAAATAATGTCGTTTTCAAGGTAAGAAACATACAAAGAACATGCTCATTTATACTCATTTTCATTTCAAAAAAATATCAAAATTTAACTCAGCCCAATTTCAGCTAAAATGTTTAAATTAAAACATATGTTACACTCGGCAAATTATAAGGTTATTTTGAAAAAATACTAAACATTCTCTAAAACTGCAAATAATCCTCCGCTGTAATTGTCAGACTTGAATAAATTTTTCTCAAGAAAATCGAAAAAACATTGAAATAATTTTATAACAGCTAACTTTTAATCAAAAATGTTTTAAGATGAGTTAAAAGATGAGTTTTCTAAAAAAAATTTATTAGTCTCATTGACATTTGAGTTTTTAAATATTCGAATTTGAAATAAAAAAAAAGTTTTGACCAACCTAAAAATTGCTTCGAAAGTATCACCAAAAGCACTCACGTATTCCACTTTTTAATGAGAGTAAAAGCAACGATTGGTCAATTATGTACACGAGGGACATAAAAAAGCGCCCTGCGTGTACAATTTTGACCCATGGTTGCTCAAACGTTCAATTGATAATAAAGTAAACGAATTAAAGGACGCCGGCAGCGTCACGCTGCGTTTCAATTCTCAGAACACTGATCAAAAATATAAGCCGAAATAGTCGCGTGGTACAGTGAAGTTGAGTGAAAATGGTAGATAGTATTATTTTTTGAACGATGAGTCATCTTGACAAAGAAAGAGTGAAAATTCCCATAATTGACCGCCCTGATTGATTCCAAGTATGTCTAATTGTTTTAATTAGAATATATATTAGAATATTTCCTGGAATAAATAATTTTGGCCATCGAAAAAACGCCCAAAAATAATCGAACGCGCTCATTGGGTGATTGAAAGATGATAAAGTTAAAATGTTTTTCCTCATGTTTTTCAGCCATTTCATATCAACTGCATTGTATCATAAGTTAAATTTCTAGTTAAATTAAACGATAAAATTTAGGATGGTGGCGGACCAAGTTCATCAGCTATGGAAATTAAAACTCGAAAAAATTTCCCTGAAACCTGGCTTTGGGATTCTGTTGAAACTGATGCTTCCGGTGTTGCAAAACTTTCCGATCTTACTATTCCGGATACAATCACTTCATGGATCGTAACTGCCTTTTCGATGTCTGCTCAACTTGGCTTGGGATTAGACCAAACTGCCGCGAAAATTACAGCTTTCCAGACTTTTTTCATCAAACTTTATCTCCCATATTCTATTAAAGTAAGAAAATGAGAAAAATTAGAAGATGTTCTTTCAGATTTTATATATAAAATTCAAAATAAATTATTCATTTTTTTAAATACTTATTTATTTTATGAGAGTTAAAAAATCTTTTTGAAAATGCATCTACCCTCTGGTGGTCAAGAGTTTTTTCATGTAACTTTCTCTACCACATTTATAAGAACAAGTGGAGACCCTACAACTTGTAGGCTACAAGTTCATTGAAATAATGGCATAGAAAGGTCATTGCGTAATAAATGCATCAATGTTTAATGCAATTTTCGAAAAAAAAATTATTATTAGGCCAATAAATATTGAATTGAAAACAAAATAAAAGTTGAGCTTCCGCCTGATTTGGACTACTTAACAAATACAATTTGATGATCTTGATAGCATTTTATCAGTCGTTAGGAAATATTTTTCAGGCTAATTTTCAACGTTTATTTTTTTTAGCAAAATGAAGATTTCTTGGTGAAAGCGGTTGTTTATAACTACCTTTCTTCGGACATTATTGTAGATGTCACTTTATACGAAAATGCCATGTTCGAAAGTCTTATGGCCAAAAATGACGTTCAACGAATCACAATCAAAAAAGATGACGCCGTGACGGAACGGTGAATTTTTTTCTCCTTTTTTATTCAAAAATTTATAAAATGGAAAAATATCATCTTAAAATTTTACTTCTCAAATTTAAATTTATAAAACATAGATCTTCTCCCACTCTGTCTATAAGGACACCCTATATAAGGACAATTTGAGAGAAAATATGGGCAAAACCTACGTTTTTTTACTTCTTTAATATGTCTTCATATTTTGTCACAGCATGCCCAAAAATAATATTTTTATATATCCTATTACGAGGAAGGTAGATCAAAAATGCCTAGGTAAAAATACAAACCAATTACAAGGTAAAAATTACAAGGTAAAAATACAAACCAAATACAAACGAGAGTGAGACGGGCCAACCAACCAATCAAATCCCTGAATTGAACACACAATTGGTTTGTATTTATACCTAGGCAATTTTGATCTACCTTCCTCGTAATAGGATATAGAACGTTTTGGCCTTATAAACAATACATGGTCTGGGGGAGATAAGGAGGTTATAATCTTTTGATTATGGTGACATAGGATCTTCAAATAAGATTCTCATCATGTATCTTAAAACACTTACTAATCTCTGTCAAATAAAGAGTTTTCAAAAATGTAAAAAAAGGTGAGTTTGAGGGAAATATATTTTGAAGGATAGTATATCTATTTGAGGGAAGAATATGAAAGGCGAAATATTTAGACAATGAGTCGCGTCGGTCAGTCGCAGTCTCCTTAACCCTTCTATTCATACAATCCTCTACTCAAACTAACCCACTTTCCAAAAAATAATATTTATCCAGACGAAAACAATAGAAGACGGTCAAATTCGATAAAAAAAGCCACAAACGTTCTATTTTAGAAAACACAGAGAAAAATAGCTAAATACAGATTGATAACGCCAATTTTGGAGAATAAGCTTAAGAAAATTTTGCTTACGACAATTAACACAAATCTCACGTATCTTTATTTACAGAAACAACAATTTTCTTCGACATTGTTTAATTCTCTTTTTTTCTTTGATAGTGTTTTTTTTTGATATTTTTGTTCAAGTCAATTGATATAAAAACCTGCAAAACATACTGCCTGAGCTAAAATTTCAACCGTCAAAAAGGTCGCATGGCCAGTCCGAGCAAAATCCATTGGTGTTATGCCTATCAAAATCCGTGCCGTCGAAGTCAATAATCTTGCTGGAGATGAACTCGAACGTCTTCTTATTGTTAAACCAGAAGGTCAAATGCGAACCATTGTATTCAACGATTTGATTCAAAATGCTGAATCTGGTGATGAACTCAAAATCACATATCCAGATAATGTCGTCGAAGGATCGCAAAGATTAGAGCTCCGACTTTTTGGAAATATTATGGCCAATACTTTGAATAATATCGACAAGCTTCTTAAAATGCCGTATGGTTGTGGAGAGCAGAATATGGTCAATTTTGCTCCAGCGGTTTATATTTACTCTTACTTGGAAAAGACGAAAATGATGACTGATGTCATTAGGGACGTTTGATTATAACGAAATTTAAGCAAATTAACATTTTGATAAAAAAACTAGAGCTAGTAATCTTTCCAGCACTTTGATATTTTAAATAAGATTATTGTTATTTTTTTATCAGAAATTTATTTGAATTTTTATATTTTTATTATTTTTAAATTTTTTCCATTACTCCAATTTAATTATTTTTTCAATTTATTTCAATTTTAATCACTTTATAATTTATTTAACACTTTTAATTAATATTTTCTTTTATCTGCTCAATTTTAAAATTTATATTTAATATTTCTTATTTAATTATTTCATAAATATATATAAATTTCTGAATAATTAACTATTTTTTAAATTTATTATCACTTTTTAATTCTAATCATTTTTTAATTTTTATTTCGTATTTTACTTTTATAAATGGATTATAATAATTTATTTATAATTTAAATCATTTTTATAATTTTTATCGTTTTATAATTTGGAATTTAATTCAATTTTCACTATTTTTTATGTTTAAATTTAACTTTCTCTCATTTCCCACCCCCATAGATGCCCTATTTACATTAAAAACTCCAAGAATACGAGAAAATTAATTAACCAACAAAACCCGGAGCCCATCTTACGGTCCTACAAAAATTAGGGACAACTTTTTATGGGCTACTTTAAAATACGGCAAAAAAACTTTAAAACATACCAAGACCTTTGCGAAGCCGAAACATACTTTATACGTACTCGCCGACCTTCACTAAATGATCAAAAAGGTCATAAAAGTTTTGCTCTATTTTAATAGTGGGCCAAAAAATTAAATCTTCTCTGCCCACACAACTTTTGAAATCTTTAAATGATTTCTAGATCCTAAAATTTGAAGTCTTGAAACGACTCGAAATTATTACTCAAAAACTTGAAGATGCTTATTTAGCGAAACGTTGTTTAATAAATTATTTGAAAATTTTTCTCATTTGATCATTTCTTGAAATTTTATCAACTTTTGATATTTTAAATTTTTTTTGCGAGATATATTATATTGATTTAAAAATAGTAAAAACTACATTTTAACAAGCTTTCGAATTTATTAGCCTACGATTGCTAAATTAAAATGACGAAATACTTGCGAAAATTCAAAAAAGTTTTTTGTTTAAGGGGGTAGTGTCCAGGAAAAAGTTTGGCTGAAAATTACCAAGAAGGTAATCCTAGTATTCATTTGCATTTATTTTTTAGTTAAAATTCAAGCGTTCTCTTTTATTTTATCCAGCCGATATCAAGGCTATTTACAATATGCCGCTGGAGGGCGCTAGAACCAGATAGCGCTGCGAACCCCGACCAACCTTTTTTCTTGGTCGATTTAGTTATATTTATTTTTTTCAGCCAAACTTTTTTGCTGGACACTACCCCTTAACACATAACCTGAAGATAAATTAATAAATTCGAAAGCCTGTTTAAAATGTAGTCATTTTTCAAAAAAAATTTATATTTTCTTTTTTATTTATTGAATTTTTTTTAACTACAGTAGATTAGTTTAATCATTTACATTTTTTTAATTATTTGTTCTTTATTTTATTTATTAAAAAAAAAATTTTAACTACTGTAGATTATTTTTTTAGTGTATTTTTTAATTTAATTATTTTTAATTTCGTTTTTAATATTTTTAAATATTATTTTAATTCATATTTTTCCAACTCTTATTCAAATTTTGTTTCTCCTATTTTACTATCAAATAATTAGAGAAAAAGCAACCCGAATCATCGAATCTGGTTATCAGCGAGAAATGACATATCTTCACAAAACTGGTGGATTTTCCGCTTTTGGAGAAAACAGTTACGGTAAAGATAATGCCTCAACTTTATTGACCTCATTTGTCATCAAATGTTTCCGTGCTGCAAATTCTATGTTAGATAAAAAAGCTATCGATGACCAGGTTATTGCTGATAATATGAACTGGCTTGCACAAAAATACGAAGTCAAGGGAAGTTTTTTCAGAGAAGACGGAAAAGTATTTTCTTCATATTTAATGGGCGCAATCACCAAAAATGGACCAATCACATCGAGCGCTTACGTTCTCATTTCATTGGTCGAAAATGGAATCGAGCCAGAGCAGAAAAACATGGTAGAATCTGCTATGAATATGCTTTCATCTAATCTAGATAGAGTTGAAGACGCACTTACACTGTCTATGATTACTTACGTTCTCACTAAAGGCCAGTGTGACCAATAGTACACTTTTTGGTAGAAATTTTGGTTCTTATGATATGGAAATTATTTTTTCTCCTCCAGCATTATCGCGCTTTGACCTGCTTGTCATTTCACGTGACTTTACCCTTATATGTTTGCCGACCAAAAGGGGACAATAGGGAAAACACTTTCTGTACTACAGAATCTGTAGAACTCTATCTTTAGAACACTTAAGACGAACTGTCTTCATGCCTTTTTCGTAAATATCTACAGCCTGAGTTTTTTTTTAAATAATATTTTATTCAAATACTAGAACGATTTTCAATGTTCCCGCAAAATTGGGCCATTTTTTTCACCGGTGTGAAAAAAATGGCCCAATTTAGCCTTTGTTGTTTTGGGCCATTTTTTCACCAGTCAAACGCTGTCTAGCCGACCGGTGAAAAAAANAAAAAAATGGCCCAATTAAAAAAAACTCAGGCTGCAAGAGAAATTTTTTAATACGTTTTAAAGGAAGATTTTACTTTATTCGCACATTCTGAAAAATCGAAAGCTTAGTAAATAGTCTAATTTTTTAAATGCAATTGATATAGCTGGTAAACATCTACATAAAATACTTTTTGTATTTGGATTAAAGTAGTCAATCGTCTCTAGCGCGCTTTTGGCTTGGTTCACTTTAAATGGGTCTTCTTCCCGGATTTAAGATATTTTTTATTTTGCTTAATTTTTTTAAACTTATTTTGAATATTATTTTGGGGGAATTAAGGTATTTATCAATTTGTGGCTTTTTTATCGACTTGACTTCGATTTATTTTTTCTTACTTGAAAAGTAAATTCGTTGATTTGGAACTTCCAATTGGAAGTCTAGTGATTATAGCGATTGCACTCTACTGAGCGCATCAATTTGCCGAGCGACATTATAAGCGTGACCTACGCATAAACCAATAAAGAAGAGCTATATTATAGCTGCTATACCATTTCAAAACATATTTTTTGCTACACTTAACGTGTTGACTAGACTGTCCACAAATTAATTAATTTAATTCAAATTTTTGATAAATAGTTTTGTACTGTATGAAATTGACAAAATAGGGAACATTGTAAAAGGTGAGCATAGTGGTGCAGCCGCAGCCCTTAAAAAAACATTGGCTCTTGGCCGCACATCTCCTGGCGCAATTGATTGGGTTGTTGGACATCAATACCATGGTGAGCAAGTTTCGGTCGAAATCGCTTCGTATGTATTATTATCTTATGGACATAATTTACCAGAATCAATCGACGATGCATTACCAGTTTTCCGTGGTATCACTCGCCAGTTATCAGAATCTGGAGGTTTTAAATCTACGCAAGATACAGTAGTCGGTATTCAGGGAGGTACACAATTTTTGTTAGAAGTTTTTAATAATTATTTTCGTGAGGAATTTTAAAAAAATTATCAAAATTATTTCGGTTTGAATTTTTAAGTCGATTATATTTCCTCAAGTGTTTTTTTTTAGATCTTTAAATTTCAAAAAAAATATCTTCCAACTAAATTTTGTTGGTTTCAGGCAGATTATCAAATGAGACGGGGCAAAAAAGAACGGAACGCTTTCCGAACGGAAAATGGAACGCTTCATTAAATCAATAATGAAGCATTTTGATACGATCATAACGTTTTATTACTCGTTATCAAAACATGTTCTTTTAATTTTGCTCAAAGGCGCTCCTGAGCTTGATTTGTAAAAAATACGAAATTTGAATTTTGCTTTTTCGAAAATCGTAGAAAATTCTTCAAAACGTTTTTGAAGTCTCGACNAAAATCACATCTTTTGATTTGAAATTACTTGGAATAATTTGAAAAAATATCGGAAATTTTTTTTTATAATTTTCTGAAGTAAACTGACTTAGGTTAACTTAGGTAACTAAAGTAAAATCTTAATAATGCCTTAATTTTCATTCATCAGAAGATAAGTTTTGTTCGGATTTTTTCATTAAAAAAATATCTAAATAATTTTTAGCTAGAATTTTTGAGAAAAAATACCGAAAAGTTGTATACCTCGTATTCAGGCTATGGCAGCTTTTGCAACTTTTTTAACCCATGAAAATATGAGCATGGGAATTAAGCTAAACCTTGATGGAGATGAAATTTTCTCATCGGAAACGATCACTAACGAGAATTCAAATGTACTTATTACAAAATCAATCGATCTTGAAGACAATATCAAACAAGGAATCGTGCAGTTGTCCGGTGTTGGTTTGGGATCGGTTTTTACTCAAGTTGTTCAATATTATCATGTGAGAGATACTTCTCAGGATCCATTTAATGTAGAATTTTCAATGGCAAATATTGTCAAACGAGATACGGATGCGGAACCGGACAACAAAATTTGCATTGATTTCAACGCAAAAGCTACAGATGTTATGGAGAATAGGTAAGATATATATTCCAGCTCTTTAGCGCTTTTTTCGATGGGAAACGAGATATTACTTAATTTTTTCAAATTCAAAGATTTTCCAAAATGATAATTTTTCGGATTAAATTCTCGAAATGCCCTCTAATTTTTGTAGTTTTTTCAAATTATAATATATTTAAAAATGTTATAAATATTTTATAAATGTTTAATTAAAAACATGACCGAGAAGGAAAAATTTCCAAAACAATTTGATGCAATCTAGAGAACCCTGGAAATTTAACGCTTAAATTCATCTTTGGTACACTTGTAATTGAACAAAAAAACTGGAAAAACCTTTTTTATATTTTGACTTTCTCGGTCAAAAATTGGTTTGTAAAACTAACCTTCATCTTGCGTAAAAGATGTGTCAAATTTTTTTGCAGGCATACACTCCCAGACACATAAGCGAAACAGGGAGACCTAAGTCAAAACGGAAAATCTATCTTCTCCCAACCTTTATTTTGAAATAAACCTAAATTTTAACATAACCTGTATAATTAGTATTTAAAACTTCTGAGGAGCGCTTGTCGTAAGTGATAAATTTTTTCTAGAATATGCGATAAAGCACCGTTTTTTGACTTTGTTCATCGGAAAATCTATCTCCTCCTAGGTTGAATTTCAAAATTCCCTCAAATTTTTGTAAACGGTAGCTCGAAACAAATAGAAACTTCTGAGGAGCCGTTTTTTTCAATTTTGACCGCCAAACTCCAAATATGAATTTCTGAAGGTAACGTGAAAAAATTCCGAGAAAAAATGTGCTTCGATTTTTGATAGTAGGCTCAAAAGAAAGCTGGGAAAACACTGAAGAGAAAGTTTACTTACGTCAACCCAATATTTTGAAGTTTAAGCCTAAAACTTTTAGGGGTCAATTGACACAAACGTTATCTTTGAACATAATTTTGAGAAAAAATACTTTGAAAAAAATCGAAAAAACCCAAAATTTTGTTGTCATTTGGGTTTTTTATGCGTTCAAAACATAACTATTGATTTGGTGCATTTTTATGACATAATAACTGCAGAAAATGTAGGAACCGGGATACCCTTAAACGTAAGGCCGCTACCCCATAAATCCTCGTAATCGAAATCAGAATTTGGTTCGAAAGTTCATCTGATTTTACCACCAAGGCGCGTTTTAAAATAAAAAAATATGTATTCCTTTTAAAAATCAAGTAGTAAAAGTAAAATTATTTACAATTAGACCTCTTTCAGTAAAAAATTCAAATAAAGATTTAAAAAAAAATATTTTCAGAGTTCCAGACGGTATGGTTTTGGTGATGGTCGAGCACCCATCTGGTTATGAATACTCTTCACATGAAGCTGCTAAAGGCTCTGAAGAAGAAAAATTGGAAGTTGATTCTGAAAAAACTACTTTTTATTATTCCGATCTTGACA